>PVKC010001076.1:23267-54698 GCA_004027635.1 Crocidura indochinensis
TAATGTGATACTATGCAACTATTAGAAAATTTGCCTATACCTGGATGGAAAAAAGAATTTTATATTGAGTAAAATGAGTCAGAGGGAGAAAGATAGACATAGAATAGTTTCACTAATCTGTGGGATTTAAGAAAAATAAAACAGTACGATAATAATACCAAGAGACAATAGAGATGGGGGCCAAAAAACCAACCCATGATATGAAGAGTGGTGGTGATTGCATTTAAAGAAATAACTACACTAACTACTACCATGACAGTGATAGTGAGGGAGAGAAATAGAATGCCTGTTTTAAAGATAGGCAAAGGGTGGGGAAGGAGGGAAATGGGAACATTGGTGGCCGGAAATTTATATTAGTGAAGGGTGTTATACATTTGATGACTTAAACCTAACTACAAACATGTATGTAACCATAGTGCTTAAATAAATAAATTATACATTATTTTAAATAAAAAAATTACCAATCATTGCCTTTCCAAGTGCCTGCTCTATACTATAATTATACAGTGCATGAAAAGGAGGGATTTTCATGTTGATTTTTAATAGTGGGATTGTTAATGCTCTAAACAGGCTTTTTATCCATTGACCACTTTGGTCTTGAACAGTACAATCAAGGCCATTTTCAAGTTTAGAATGTTTGAAAACTCTCCTAGATTTTATAAGTACCAGTGAGTCAGGTTTGATTTCCTTTGCCTTGATTTCATTTTACTTGTTTTGTGTTGTTGTTTTTACAAAGTAGACCAGCGTGATGATGCGAATTCAAACTGAAGCAAGAATATTAGCTGACTTCCTTAATCCCGATACTCATTTCACTGACTGCAAAAACAAAACATCCAATGTTATTATTTCTTGAGTTCTTTATCTATTTTGGTGATTAACCATTTACAATGTATATGAATTCCAAATGCCCCACACATATTCAGCAGGGTCGTTTTAGTTGTGATAGTGGTTTCACTGTGCAGAATCAAATAAACTTTTAAGAAAATTAAAGTCTATCATACTATTAAAAATTACAGCACCTCCCATATTTTTAAGATTTCCCACTTTTTCTCCAAGTTAGTATCTAATTTATAGTCCCTTGTTGGTGTGAGCATCCAAATCACATGTAAAAAACAAAATGTGTTTTTTGTTTCTCGACTAGTAACTGTTAAATGCATGTTTCTTTCCTAAGGTTCTTCTTCCTCCCTGAATTCTCCAGTTTTTAGCCCTCTTTTTTCCCTCCTAGCTCATAACTTCTCTGGGCCAAAATCAAGTGACAGATTTCCCCTTTTCTGTTTTTCGTTTTTTGAGGGGGCTTTACTCCTGGTTTTCTACTCAGGGATCATTCACTCTGGAGATTATATGGGATGACCTAGGTCAGCTGTGTACAAGGCAAACAAACACCCTACCCACTGTGCTATCCCTACAGGCCTTTCCTTTAAAGTTTAAATTCCTTGTCTCCCTTCTCCCTATCATTAGTTGGTTTTCAAGACTCTCCAGAGTTGGATGCTGTGGTGGCTCATGACCACTTGACTCCTTCTGTCTCATTCCAGTTCATCTTCAAACAGTATAAGAAGGCCTTATAAACACTCATTTCTTCATGATCCCCCTCGAATTGTGTTTCATGCCTTGCTCCATATGTAAAATGCCCAAGAGTGTTTCCCAGTCCCATACTGAACAATTTCCACAGATCTGTTCCCATTCATTTTTCCCTCTTCCATCTCTTAGCCAAACTTTTCTCCACTCCAACCAGAATCAGACACAGTTCCTCTCCCAGATAGTCTTTTCTTTGGGATTCCTCTTTAGCTTTTCCCATCCTGGTCCATTGCAGGGACAGTTATCAGATTCGTCTTGGTTTGAGGAAACTCTTGCCTTTGCTCAACTGATTTCTATTGATGGGTCTTACTCCTGAATACTTCGCTTTCTCTTGACTATCTCCTGCTTCTGCAGGAAGCAGAATGAGTCATGGAGACCTTGCACCATAACTTTTATCTACACAAAGGAAACTGGACACAAAGCAGTTTCAGAGCACCCAAGTGTTCAGAGTACAAGAATAGGAAGCTGGTGCCATTTTAGTAATTAAAAAACTAAGTGTTTCTTGGACAAGGTAATAGTACCCTTCCTAGCTTCAGTATCATTTATGAAAGGAAGCTTTGAAAATAATACATCAGTATGTAATTTCACAATTCTGGTCATTGAGTAGGCAAAGGAAGTCAATTCACCACACCCATGCCAACAATGCTGTATGTTCGTTGCAGAAGAACAATAAATTCTCATAACTATTAATTGCCCAATGATCCACATCTTAAGGAAGCATTTTAAAAAATCATAGATCTTAGGGGTCAGAGAACACAGATGATAGGATGTTTACCTTGCATGCAGGTTCTATCTCTGGCATCCCATATTCCATATGGTCTCCCAAACCTGCCAGAACTAATTTCTTTTTTTTTTTTGAATAGTTGAAAATATTTAATCATCTTCAAAAATTAAATGATAAATTAAAAGTCAAACCTAAAAAATCTAAGCAATATATACAAAAGTATTTACCTGATTATGATGTAAGCTTGAGCTTTCTTAGCACAGAAAGACAAAAACAACTGCCAGTAGTAATTCATGAGTACCACTGGATATGGTCCCCAAAACAAAAATAAATGAAAAAAATCATAGATCTTGTTTAGGGACATTCCAGTCTGCCTCACTCTCTGTTAAAAATTTCATCATAGGAAATTTTCTTCTCCTTAAATAAAAGGCAAATGGGAGACTTTTTAATGTACTACTCTCTGACTTGGGAACATTAAGACTGCTTACCTCATGAAGACAATATTAGAAAAGAAAACATTCTGTTGTCTTTGTACATGATATTCAACTCTCCCCTACTGCTCAGTATACTGAGGTTACCCAGCCCACTCATTTCCATGTTTGAGGATGTAGAACAGAAGAGGGACATCAAATCAAAAAGAATCAAAGCAATTTTAATCATTATATTCATAGCTCCCTCATAGGCATATGTATAAAGTTAAGAAAAGGCTGGCAAACAGGCAACTGCTGCTTCAGCTATTCTCCACAGTAGGATTCACCAGGTTAGATGTGGCCTAATATTCCAGGCTTTGAGACTATTTATTGAGTTAGTCTAGTTTCACCTAAAAACATTAAAACTGTGGCTCAAAGATTAAATTTAAAAAAAAAGAATAATAGGGGGCCAGAGAGATGGCACAGCAGTAGGTCATTTGCCTTGCATGCAGCTGACCTGTAAGGAACCGGATTTGATTTCTGGTATCCCATTCGTCCCCCGGCCTGCTAGAGGCTATTTCTGATTACAGAACCAGGAGTAACCCCTGGGCACTGCCAGGTGTGGCCCAAAAACCAATCAATCAATAAATAAAGTTCAAAAATAAGAATAATTCACATATATTTCTTGGTTAGCGAAGACTCTGATATCCAAGAATGGGAAACCAACATAGATTCATTTTAATAAATGCAGCTATAAAGTCAAGGTTTCATATTCTCCCTGGCCCCTCCAATCTTTTACTTTCCATATAAAGAACTTAAGACTTCCACCTTTCTAGGAGCCAAGTAGGGAAAGAAATTGGAAATCATCACTTTGTATGTGTGTTCTTTCACTTTATCGCCCTCTTTTCTGCATGACTATTTCTACTTGTACAGCTGACAGTTTTTCTAGACCACCCATTTAGTCACAGAAGCGGTGGTGGAAGCTGTGGGAGTGGAGGGGAATCAATGTCTGATGCTTTCACAGGCTCCCATCTTCTGACATTATCTCCATGGCCCATTTCTCAGTCTCGTCATTTTCTTGACGGATGGCCCAGCTTACTCTTTATCTTCTCCTACATTAACCACATTTAACTTTCAGTTTTTCTTTAACAGCCTGCTTCCTGGCTTGCAGTAATGGATTGGTATTTCTTATCGGCTTTATCTTTTTCTCGGATTTTGTAAAGTTGGTGATTTTTTCATGGCTGGACTATCTCTTTGGTTGGCCTTACATTTAAACAACCATGTTTACTGGGAAGCCTCTGGGTACAATCACTCACTCTTCAAGATAATATTTGTCATTCTCATATTATAAATAAGAGAAACATGCAATAACTTGCCTAAGAGAACATAAGTAAGAGCCTATGCCATATGGTCAAACCCAGGCAGAAACTTTTGTTCTCTGTAGTCACTGTTTCTTCACAAGGTACAATTAATGTTGCTTGTCTCAACAAAACAGTGAGTCCTGATAGTATTAGCAGTTACTGAACTTGTCCCCAGTCTCTACTAAGTGCGACAAAGTCATTATCCAATTTCATTCCCATAATTATTTTCTTCTCCAAATTACAGATCATAATGCTCAAGAATAGGAAGGTCCTTCAGAAAGCAAGCTAGTCCTAAATAAATGGTATCAGGACTCCCAGCCAGATTTTCCTATAAGTGAGGTAGAATATATTTTATGCATTATCTGGCATAAGTTCTCTGTAGCAAGAACTCAACTCTAATGTTGTATATAGCATGACAACAGCCAGACATCAAGCATGTAAAAGACTGTGTGGAAATACTAAACAAGATTTTGCTCCAGTGAAGTTTCACAAAAACAATAAAGGTTGGATTTAGCCAAAGGCATTAGTTAATTGACTCCTTTTCTTTAGATAATAAAAGACATAGAAATAATGAACATCTGGACTATTGTTGTTCATTTTTTTTCTAGACAGAATGAATATTATGTTCTTACTATTAGAGTACACAAAAGTGTGGGCCTTTCAAAGCTTCATATGAGACAACTGAGTATAGAGACCAGTTGAAAGGAGGAAACTTTGACAGAGGTCAGGCTGGTGCTGAAAAGGTGCAGAACTCTCCACATACCCAAAGTTTTTTTTCTCTATGATCATCACTGTTGTTATTTGGGGCACGCAGTTTCCCATATGGCTCAGATATTTGCATTTAAAGAAGAGACCATGAAATGGATTGATTATTCAATAAAGCCAGAAATTATACCATATATAAAGTACAATTACTGATATGCTAAAATAGGCCTTTCATAGGATTCAGAAATTTCTCTCCTAGGTATCTGTCAAGGGCTATAAAAATAGTAAATTGGGGGCCAGAGTGATAGCACAGTGGGGTGGGCATTTGCCATACATGTGGTTGACCCAGGGTAGATCACTAGCATCCCATAGGGTCTCCTGAAACTTCCAGGGGTGATTCCTGAAATTCCAGGAGGAATGCCTAAACATTGACAGATGTTCCCCCCAATAAGACAAAGCAAAGAAAACAAAAAAGACAGAAATTTTAAAGCAAATGTGCTCTGCTATGCTTATTTTTGTGCTATTTATAATAACTGATACTGACATAAACGGGAGTATCACTTAGCTCTAAGAAAAGAGGAAATCTTGTCTTGCGACAATGTGGATAGAATTGAAGAGAGTTATGCTAAGATAAATATATTCAGATTGAGAAAGAGAAAGAACCTGAGCATATCAGACATAGGTGGAAGATAGAGAAAGGAAGCAAGAGAACCAACAATGCCAATTCAAATCTAACTCTTAGATTTGGGTCCCAAGTGAGATTACCAGAAGGGGAAGAGAAATACAATGGGTAGCATTGCGGTGGTGGTTCTAGTATGACAACTAACTATTGAACAAGTGTGGAAAACAGTTGTACATGTTTCTTGATATGTATATACTTGGTAAACCAATCTTTTGAGGAAAAAATATCTCAGAGGCAACATTTTAAGGCCTTAATATTGGGCAGAAGGAATCATTCCATCAAGGCATCAGTTACTAACTTTGGTGATACAAACCACATGGATTTTGGTAACAAGAATCAGATGGAAGAATCATTTCTTTTTTTGTTTTTTGTTTTTTGTTTTTTGGGTCACACCCGGCAGTGCTCAGGGGTTACTCCTGGCTCTATGCTCAGAAATTGCTCCTGGCAGGCACGGGGGACCATATGGGGCACCGGGATTCGAACCGATGACCTTTTGCATGAAAGGCAAACGCCTTACCTCCATGCTATCTCCCGGGCCCCGGAAGAATCATTTCTAAAGGAAGAATAGGAGATGGTTTCTCTTAGTTCCATTCACTTTGCACCAAAATCAGAAGGAAGGTTTAATTAACACCTTCACATTCCTAAGGATGTAGAAAGAAGTATATATGTAGTGGTTTGATGACAGAAAGATTTTTGCTTTGCCAAGACTAAATTGTAGAGACCTAATGAAATATTTCCCTTATTCAAGTGGATTCAGTCACAGTTTGTCTTTGAATTGCATAGGAAGCCAACAAGATAGCAATCATTTAACATTGTATTTTCCTACTAGAATATAGACTTGTCAGCTGTAACCTGGATCTGAGGCTTGGTATAGAAGCCATAATCACTTTTTATCTTCTCTGACACAATGAATAAGAACAAAATTTCTAAAGAGTGATTGTAAAGGGGGAAATGTACTTTATATTCAGTAGGGAGAAAGAAATAAGTAGCTAGATAAAGAATAGCCAAGGAGAGTTACTTTTCTTCATTGTGAAACCTATTTCTTCTGCTCTGCCACACAAAACCTTTTAAGCATGATTATGGGCTAAAGCGCGAAGGCAGGAAGGGAATGTGTTATCTGCAGGCTTTGAAATAAAATCAGATGAAGTCTCTACAGTTAAATCAATAAATAAGGGCAGAATCTAGGACACAAGACTATGCTACAGTCCTCCCTTTAATCCTCTCCCACCGGACCCTTTCTTTGCACATCAAAATGTCCATTATGTGTTTCTGCATTGATTGGCCACTGATCTGTCATGGCAGGGGGGTTGAGATGGTAAGGATAGATTGTCACCTCACAATGAAAAGTGACCTGTAACTTTGCACTGTCAACAAGTGCTCCTCTTGCACCTTGGTATAAGAACATAAATGTTAATTTTCCCTAGAAGAGATTTGTGTAAACCAAAATAAAAATGAGAAATAAGAACAAGTTTTAAGGCTCCATCTCTTCAGTTGGAAGCATATTTTTAAATCAAGTAGACTTCTAGATGACACTTTCAATAGTATTTTATTTTGGTACTCTCAATAGTATTTTAGATTGGTAATCTAGATAGTACTTTAATTGGTTCTCTAGAAGGTATTCAGGGACAAACGTAGCAAGTCCTTTTTTAATTCAGAGAAAGAATGAATATGTTAATGAAAATAATACCTTTGGTCTGCTGAACTCAACTGATCGCTGTGGTTTTCAAATCTTATTGAATTCGTGACATTTTTTCCACCATTAACTTCTCATTTCTATGGTTAGTCTTGGCATTGTATTGCCAAGAAAAGAAAAATAGTTTGAACTTTCCACACCATGAGAACAACAGCAAAAACATTCATTAAAACTTCCAGTGATTTTTTTCTAACTTTGGTCTGAGATGGGAGACTGCACTGCTCTCAATTAGGCCAGCAGAGAAAGGACATGACCAAAAGTCCAGTGCTCTATAAGCAATACCAATTGTGATTGCTCTATTGATTCGCATTAGTTAAAACACTTGGGTAAAGCTACAGGTGGCAGATCTAAATGTGTTCCTAAATTCAGTATATATAAACTGCCTAACTGAGACTTTCAGTGTGCAGCTTTAGAATGAGAAAAGTCAGAATTTTCTGATATTTTTATGTAAAAGATAAATTCCTTAGCTTTGTTAAAAAGTAGAATCATACTCATAATAAATACAGAATCAGCTTTTAGTGAAAGTTAGCACACATTCATAATAAGCCTCCCATAAACTAAGAACAGAAAAGATGGACTACACTAGTATCTTGTATATACATATTTTAAGGTCCTTGATAAATTGATGCCGAACTTTATTTGGAGAGGCAAAATATCCAAAAGAGCTAACACAGTAAGTGAAGAATGTAGCTAGAGGTATGACACTGCCTACCTTTAATATTTCCCTACAGTGATTAACCCACTGTAATATTGACAATAGATCTGAACAGAATATTCTAGGACAGAATTAAGAGATCTCTAATAGCCTCATGTAAATATATTCAAATGACTTTTTAATATTTTAATAAGTGATAATAGGCCAAGTGGACATTTATGTATGAAAATCTGTACTAGGTACATATCTTACCATTCAGATAAATTAATATATCAAAGGCCTAAATGTCAAATGCAAAACAATAATTTTTCTAAATAATAACATGGTAACAACCCAAATGACCTTGAATTTAGCAATGATTTTTAGAACTTTTAATTATTGTGGGGGGTTGCGCCATACTCTGCAGTGCTCTGAGCTCAAGGGTCTCTCTGCTTAGGGGATTACTTGAGGTGCTGTGTATCAAACCAGGGTCATCTGTATGCAAGGCAAGGCCCTTAATCTCAATGATATTTTGCTGACCTAATTCTTTTCAAGTTTTCTGTGACGCTAAAACCATTCATTTAAGCAATTAAAATTATTTTTTGATCAAAAAATACCTTATTGGAACTGAATTCATAGACTATATCTAGAGCATCCATTCATCACTGCAGATAGCCAAATAGTACTCATTTTAATCATTCTTCATAGTATGGCCTCTGTTATTCATTATTCTTTTGTTATTTTCTAATGGTTCTTAAGAAGCATAGCAATTTAGTATTCTGTTCTAATAATGCATCAGAGAAGTAAATATAAAATCTCTAATGACAATGATATTATTAATGAGTGCACTACTTCCTTTAACAGCTTCAATATAATGATGTTGAGTAAAATATTTTTAATGTTTATTACAGTATCTAGATGCCACAGAGAAGCAACTACTTTGATGACTTTTGTTTTTTTAATTTTTTGGGGGGTCACACCCGGCAGTGTTCAGGGGTTACTCCTGGCTCCATGCTCAGAAATTGCTCCTGGCAGGCACGGGGGACCGTATGGGGCACCGGGATTCGAACCGATGACCTTTTGCATGAAAGGCAAACGCCTTACCTCCATGCTATCTCCCGGGCCCCGACTTTTATTTTTTAAGTGGTAATTCTTGTGAGGAAGCAATCTAGAGAAATCATTTTTTTAATTTTTTATTTAAGAAAATGTATCACATAGTTGACATAATTGATCATAATACATGTTTCAAGTTGATGGAAAGCAAAGTTATTAATAAAATTTAAAACATAGAAAGAAAAACTAAAAAATAAAATGGGAGAGAATTTAGAACAGTAGAAAAAGTTCAGTAACAAGAATATATGTGAAAATTATCGTATCTCCAATAAAGTCATTAATGCAATAGCAGAAAATTTAGCAATCTCTTTTTTTTAAAGATAATAGATAAAAAAGCAACAAAAGGGTATGTGTGGCTGTTGTTATTGTTTGCATAAACAAGCAAAATTATTAATAAAATAATTTTATTTTAATAAAATAATTTTAATAGAAAGGAAAAACCTTTGTCCTAAAAACAGGGAGACTAGGGCCTGAGCGATAGCACAGTTAATATGGTGTTTGCCTTACACGTGACCAACACAGTACGGATCCTGTTTCGATTCTCGGCATCTCATATGGTCCCCCAAGCCTGCCAGGAGTGAGTTCTGAGTGTAGAGCCAGGAGTAACCCTTGAGCACCACCAGGTGTGACACAAAAACAAATAAGCAAACAAAATTAAAAAAACAATAAATAAAAACAGGTAGACCTTACCCATGAAGTATTCTGGCATAAGACCAAAAGCAGACTCCAGGCATATTAAGTTGTCAAACCCCAAAGTCTTTCTCTGTGGTCCCAGTAAAAACTCTCACAATCATGGTTGTTACTATCAGATTTCTGTAGTTAGAGATCCTGATTTCTGTACAGCTACTATGTCGAAGTCAGGGTGATCTGGTTTCATCTCACCTTTAGGTGGCAATGCAGAGAACCCTGCCCTGAAATCAGGTTGTTGTTGTTATCAAGACATCAGGGTGTTATAAGAACCCTTACTGGAATAAGTCAATGCCAGGGCAGCAGTAGAGACTTCTCTAGGGAAATCTTTAAATCTCAAGGTAAAAGGGACTAACAACCAGAGTTTTGAAAATAAATTCATTTGAATTTGCTTCTTACAGATCTTTACTGAGAGAGCTACAAAAGGATGGATTCCAATAAGAGGGGAAGTGAACTCAAGGAATGGAGTGGGTTATAAGCAATAGTGGTGAGTAAATTGCATTCAAAATGTCTTAACACATTTTTTGCTTGACTTAAGCAAACTGCAGCTTGAAGTGAAGTGATATATAAAGTTGATTCTCAAAGAATGCTTATTCAACATCAGCCAGGATTTTTTTCTCTCAGAAACATTATAGTGAAATTATTTTGAATAAAAGAATATTAGTAGATAGGACTTGCTGTACATTTAATTCTTATGTAAATTCTATATGTAAAATATAGGGATTTTATTTTTTAATGATCAAATTAGGTTAGTTGTGTTTTCACATCCATGAAATTTGGTTTCAATGAGTTTCAACATGGTGATTTGGTCTTTTTAACAGCTTAACTGCTATTTCTTTCCGTAGCTCACCATTACATGGTGCAAATGTGCAAACACATACACAGAGATGACAGTTGGAATTTCAATATTCTGAGAGGAAAAACCCAGAAAGTAACTCATTGTCTGTGTTACTCCTAGAAAACTCATTCAGTGCTCAGAAAAGTGTGTGCATTGTAAATGTCCTAACAACTATTTAAGTGGATCAATACATTTTTAAATGTTAACAGTAGTTTCTGAGGTAGAGGCAACATTTTGGCTGGATGAATCTGAGTGCATAGAAGCTTATCATTTGTCAGTTTTTTTTTAATCAGGAAGCAGTGATAACAATGAAACAGTTATTAAATCTATGTTGCCGTATCTACATTTTAAAGAACTTGAAGCAAAATCTAAATAGTTCTTAGAGGGAAGATCATCTTTTATGGATTCTCTTTTAAATCCTTGAATCAACAATTTCAGGTTTAAAAAAAAGATAGTTTGGATTTGCTTAAATAACAAAAACTTAGTTGGAAAGGAAAATATGAGGGGTTGTTTTTGTTGTTATTGCTTTATTAAAAAATAGAATACTTAATAAGGCCATCTTTCCAGAGTGTCACCCCATTATTTTTATATAGGATGATAGACATAAACTTCTTACCTTGACTTGCTCTGTCTGGAAGCCGTTTCTGTGTCCAACCAGCCTTGCTGCCCTATGGCTTAATTAGGCCCATCTCAGACATGAGCTGGCAGCTCCAACCTAGTGGTAAAATTATCCTCTTTTATCATCTTGGCAGAATAAGGGTCATTCTCTGACACTTTTGTTCCACATCAGCTTGCAAGTCAGCAGTCAGGAGCATTTGAGGTACTGGCACTAATAGTCAAGGTCCTTTCAGTTGATTTTCTGATGACAGCAGAAAGAGCCAGCTTCTAGTCCATATTCTCTTGCTGTCTGAAGTTGAAAGAGACATGAGTGTCCAAGTCTTACTTTTCAATGAAGCAAAAAGATCTATATAATGGTTTTGGGAAGTTCAGGATTAGCATGTCTGAGTCTTGTAGGTATGGTGTTATTTTTCATCTGGAGTTCTTGAATGTTTAGATTGGTGATCAGGTTGTCAGTAAGATACTATGAGGTGTAGATATGTGAGCTCTGATAGTGAATCTCTTTGGTAGTGAGATGAGTTCTGGGCTTGAATCAGGCTGAGTTGCCTTTGTCTTCTTGCTTTCATCCCTCTGACAATTCATAGCCCAACTAGCATCTATTCATTTAACACACAAATGAAGCACAGGCATAAACATGTTTTTTTTGGGGGGGGGATGCATATTGAAAAGAAGGTGTGTACTTAGATCAAGAGTCAAGAAAACATGTAAATACCTGGGCATGATTATATTTTACTTTATTACCATTTGTTGACATTACTAACCTCCCTGGGCTTGACTAGAAAAGTAACTAATTGTTAATCTATTGAAATGGAAAAAATCAGAGTCCTGGGTAAGGTATGTAGGTAGGTACAGTGGTGATGGGTGTGGTATTGGCATTATGTCCACAAGAAACCTTTATTGATATTTTATCAACAAACAAAAATTAAATCAAATAAGAAGAAATTTTAAGATGTCCAAAGGTATAAAAGTCATATAGAAAAGATTCTGATGCTTTGGAATGAGAAAAGTTTAGTTTAAGAAAATACTTATGAAAATGATTGTATTTACCTTTTACAACATGTACTAAACACTCTGAAACTGAGAAACTGCAAAGAAAAATGGCTCTTTTCCTTTAACCACATTTCTTAATGTTCCAATAAAATGCATACATAAAACACAACACATTCACATTAGAAGAAATTGATAAATGTGGTAGATAGGGAGCATATTTTGGGGCATGTGAAAAGATCTGTGATAAGAATAAAAATGTTTTTCCCAAAATCCACTTAGAGCTAGAAACCATAGCATTTATTCTTAACAATCTACATACAAATTTAATATCAGGCTTGAGCAGTACTGCAGCAGGTAGGGCAAATGCCTTGTTAGCAACTGTCTCACATTTGATCCCAGCACCCAAACCTGTCACGAGTAATCACTGAGCACAGAGCCAAGAGTAATAATCCCTGAACACTACTTGCTATGACCCCAAAGGAATTTAGTATTAATACTTTTCATCCAAAAGATGGACATCTATAAAAGACAACCATATGATTTCTCATGACATTTCTGGAACTGACTGATAATTAAGGAAAGCGATTAAGGAGATTATATTTATGTACAGAATTATATGGCACGTTACTTTCAAGTAGCTTGACCCTGGTTTGATTCCTGGCATCACATATCTTCATCCCTGAGATCTTCGTGCTTGAGTCCAGCCAGAAGCAGGAATTGTCCCTGAATACCTCTGAATGTGTGCCAGCCCTCAAACAATACAATTTTTAAAATGATGGGGGCAGAAGCAACAATAGCACAATGGGTAGAGTGCTTGCTTTTGTTGAATGCAGCCAACCCAGGTTCATTCTCTGGCATTCGATATGGTTCCTCAAAACTCCACTGGGTGTAGTCCCCAAAATAAATAAACAAATGTCATTTAGAAAATAAATAATTATAAATAAATTAGTTTATTTAATAAGTAAATATATTAAAATTTAAATGTAGCTAATTGAATGAGGGGCATGCAGAGATTTGAAGCAGTATCACTGTGTGCTTAAAGGGAGAAGCAGGGGCGGGAGGCCAGTGCTGACCATGTAGGTGCCTCTGGAAACCACAGGAATGCTGCCTGAATTAAAGAACAAGCTATTTAGGAGGAGATGCCAGTGAATTTGGTCCTGGGAGAAACCCATTACTATGAATTCTGCCAGAGATGGAACAAAAATAAACCTTAATTGGCTGTCCTATTGAAACAATCACGCCACAGTTTGGGTGACTCTTTGTTGGGTGATGTAGAGTCGTGTAACAGAAACCAACACCTGAACGGGGAATAATCTAGAAACAGTAGTTGATCACCTCCAACTGGATATCGGCTCTCTAGCGCCCTCTATTGTCATCATATAGCAGTGATCCCACGGGGCAAGAAGTGGTTTGCAGAGGCCCTATGCAGAAAGTAAGGACTGCAAGAGCTGATTTGAAGCTAAAAGAGAATAATTTCATCATGTGCACAAGGAGAGGGGAAACTACAATATAAAATAAAACTTGTCTAGTTCTCCTCCCTCATGAGCATGATGAGCACACTTCCCTAATCTGGATAAATATGGCAGGAAAAAATTTCCCTGATGAATGAATTTAATGGAGTGTGAAAAAAAAATGTTGCCAGATAAAGATGGCTGTATGCGCTGCTCCTAAGTCTCTTGGAAACAGTAAAAAGACTTTTTAAAATATTCTTAATTTTTTAAGACAATTATTTATGACACAGAGCAGATGAGGAAAAAACAAACAGATACCCTTGAGTCAGGCAGAGCAATATCAGAAAGAAGTGCGAGCCTGAGAAAACAGAAACAGGCAACTGCAGATGTGGGGTGATGAACTGGGAATTCCACCCTCAAAGCCAGTGAATGCACAGAGCAGTGAGTGGGGGGGACTCTAGAGCGTTGGGATGAAAAATGATACCTTCTTTTTGAAAGGAGAAAGGTCACTTGCTCCAGACTAAAGGTGCTGAGCTGTGGACAGTGATAGTTTGTTGTCTAGACAAAGGGATGGTGGCTCACAGCCAGGGCAGAAATCATGTCCATTGTATGGCCATTGATCTCTAGGAAAGGAGGAGACTGGCAGTAAATAGACCTGACCTCAGGCACATTCTGCTGTTTATTTAAATTATTATAAGTTTAATTAATTTTTAGACATATTCAGCAATGTTCTGGGTTGACTCCAAGTGCTGAGCTTAGGTACCGCTCCTGGCAGTATTCAGGGGACCATTTGAGGGGCTGGGGATCAAATCTGGGTTGGCTGTGTGCAAGACAAGTGCCCTGCCTGCACTCTGGCCCACATCCTGTTAACTGTACAGGGAAACAACAGAAATCTCAAAGACATGAAAACTTGAGAGGACAAAGACAATCAGACAAGCAAAAATTTCCTGAAGTGACTTCTTAGTGAGTTTCCAGCATTCAGAAAATGCCATAGTTCTACACATGAAATTTTTTGTTGCTGTTTTTTTTGGTCAAAACCGTTTGATGCTCAGGGGTCACTCCTGGCTGAGCACTCAGAAATCGCCCCTGGCTTGGGGGGACCATATGGGACGCCAGGGGATCGAACCTGGTCCTTCCTTGGCTAGCGCTTGCAAGGCAGACACCTTACCTCTAGCGCCACCTCACTGGCCCCTACACATGAAAATTTAATTGGTTCAACATAAATAAAATAAGTTTGTGATTGACTTCAGAGATGAAGATATACAGACAATAATTATAGCTTTATATATGTACTTACACATTTGATTTGCAAGCACATACTTATCTATACATACACAATCATTTTGAAAAACAAAGTGAAAATATCTAGTTCAAATGTAATGATGAAAAAAACATGTCTAATGGCTGTTATGGGTATAGTAATAAAATGGAAACAATATCAACTTTGAAACTGTGATAATGGGATGGGGAGCAGAAGAGAAGAAGAAAGGAGTGCTTCTTCTCCCTATCCCCTCGTTGACCCATTTTTGTACCAGAAATCAGGGTGCAGTCTGGAACTGAAAAGGACTGAGTCTTAGTACTGGACATGTACTTCAACTTAAGGGAACACACATTTCACACAATCTTTGGTCTGTTTCCTGGGACTAAATCTAGGCATGTTAGAAATGAAGCTGAAGCTTTTTAAGAAGCATACCTAAAGTGAAAAATGGACATCAGAGTTAGAATTGACTAATAAATTGCCTTTCTTTGATATCGGTCACTGATTAATTCTATCTTTTAAATGTATTTCTTTCTGCAACTCCACTGAAAGGTCTGTGTAGGGCAAACCTCAAACTCTTCATTTCTGAGACGGGAGTTCAAAAAGTAGTATTCTTGGTAGAAGTGTTTGCCTTGCATGCGGCTGACCCAGGACTGACCACGGTTCCATCCCCTGGCATCCCATATGGTCCCCCAAGCCAGGAACGATTTCTACTGATTAGCCAGGAGTAACCCTTGAGCGTCACTGGGTGTGACCCAAAAAGCAAAACAACAACAAAAAGAAAAGAAATAGCACTATTCTGATTAAAGCTCATTTTAAGGTTTTCTGAGGAAACTTCTTGGGTTATTCTTGGATTATTCTTGGGTTTCTAGTGTTTGTACAGGAGGATAACTAGAGTTAGAATAGTTGTGCTGAGAGTGACCCAAAGGTCACATTTATTAGCCTAATATTTTTCTAACTCAAGTATTACTGAAGTTTGTCAGTTATGCCTTAAAAATTGTGGCAGCCAATTAAGAGAAATTTTAGGTGGAATTGGTTGACTGGATTTGTGTAATTAGAGAAGTTGAATTCTCCAGAGCTCTGTCACTGGATGACTTAATCACTTCACATCCTTTTCTCCAATGTGACCTTCCCATGAAATGACTATTTTTTTTAATGAAAACCTTCTCTATAACCTTAGGCTAAAACAGATACACAGATCTATAGGCCAAATTAATTTAAGCTCATTAGCATCTAAGTTAGCCAAATATGTTTAAAAGAATTGAGCACAAAGTTTTATGTTCTATTAATAGACATAACTTGGATCCACTTGTTTCTTTTTATTTTTTTTATGCTTAAGAACTACAGTGCATGCTTTGCATATAAAAGCACCAGATTCGATCCCTGGTACCCCATATACACAGGATACCACAAATACTGCCAAGAGTGGTGCCCAAGAACCGCAAACTACTCTTCCCATACTAGTTGTGAGTGTTCCAGTGTCTTTATACCCACCAAGAATTTGCGATTTGGCCATATTTCTTATTGTGTAGAGTTGGAATCTAAAATGGCATATAGGAGTAAATTACTAAAATGAGAGGCCCCGTTGAGTAGAAAATTAATAGTCTAGTCTGAATTGGGAAAAGGATCATAGCACGTCATCAATCCTATTTACTCAAAGTTATTACATTAATTTTAATCCAAATTGGTGCTACAACAATATATTAAAATTAATGGTTTTTCTTAAGTCACGCAGTGTTTCCTTTCTCTTCCTTCTGACTTGTAAAAATTACATTATGAAAGAAGGCTTAATAGACATTAGTAACCATCAATAATCGCATCACATTTGCATATCGACTCCCACTTTGTTCATATGGATCAGCCTTGCATTGATCTAATTATAGCAGGACTTTTTATATATGCAAGAAGATGTATACATATACTCACCATGAAGAGTACTGCATAATATATTAGGGTTGACCAAAAGATGTTCTTTTGCAGCTTGTTTTCAGTCTATCTGCTCTGGTAAAGTGCTGAACAAAAGATTCCCATTTGGAGCATCTTCTGTAACTCAAAAAGTCCTTCTCTTTAACTAGGTGATAAAGAAAAGTTATGATAGATTTGAGGGCTTAGAAAACTTAGAAAGGTTCTAAATGCGGAGACGATTGGTGGGGAGAAATACCTGGTCATATACCTACAGGTAAAAAATTGGAGTTCTAAAAGCTCACATATTGTCATAAAAATAGTATAGGACCATCTTTCTGCCTTAAACTCATGAACTAAAAGTTTTCATAAATTTATTTTTAATTTACACATAATCTATTTATGATTATGCTTATTTTATGATTATGTTTCTTTTTAAACTCCTTGCATTTTAAAATATGCTTAGGATATCTGAAGTTAGCATGTTTTAGGTACTTGCTGGACAACCACTTTTTAAAAATGAATATAGGTAGAAGATAGGACAACATTCTTATTACCCTAAGGGATGGTGTCCAGGAATGAGAAAGCAGGATAGTAGACAGCCGATATGCCTAGATGGACCACTGTCCCAGACCTGACTTGGAGAACAAAGAGTAGACAAATAAATGGAACAGAACCATTTTTTTTGGGGGGGGGAAGATCGCCTTTGTATCATGAAGTATGATTAAGGTATTTCATGAGCTCAAGCAAGGGTTTATATCATGAAGTATGATTAAGGTATTTCATGAGCTCAAGCAAGGGTTTTCTCAATCTATATAGATTTGCACCAATATAATACTGAATAATTATTACACCCCCCACTCCATGTACAGCAATGGAAAAACTTCTTTGCCTCTTAAGTTCTGTAAAGATTTTCTCAACTTCTCCCATATATGTGCAAAAAAGGACACCCGAGACATCAGTTCAAAGTCATCCCTCACCCTTTTGCTGGACCAAGAGAAAACGGACACTCTCTCAACACATGATTAACCTCACCATCATTCCAAAAAAAAAATGCAGCTTCTCTCCTGAGTATGTTTATACAATATGTAAATCCAACTTGTCCTTTGCTTCATTATTGAATCCATTATTTAGTTTCATTAGAAAACATTTGAGGGTGAGAGAGGATAATTAATGCAATTAAGTTTCCATGGTTTAACTTCCCTAATTTTAGGAAATGTTCTAATGGAACTCTGGCACAAAACTGACAATGAAATTCATTACCTTCATTACAACTGTGCCAAATAGAACAAAATAATTATCCTGAAACTCAAAATATTCTCTAAATGAAATGATTATGATACAGAATTCTTTAAACTTTACTATAGGTTACTATGTTTAAATATTTTAGATTGTATATGTGTGTATTTTTCTTATTATGTGCTTCTGTATAAACCTATTTAGAATTAGAAGAGTTCAACTGTGATTTTTTTTGGGGGTCACACCCGGTGACGCTCAGGGGTTACTCCTGGCTATTCGCTCAGAAGTCGCTCCTGGCAGGCACAGGGGACCATATGGGGAACCGGGGGATCGAACCGCGGTCCGTCCTAGGTTAGCACAGGCACCTTATCTCCAGTGCCACCGCCCGGCCCCCTCAACTGTTATTTTTAAATGAAATGGAACTTTGTCTGAAACATCACTGAAACATCTTCCAAAAATTTGTTTTTCCTTTTTTTTAATTTGGAGATTAAAATCAACATTTCCTGAAAACAATTACTTGACACTTAATACTGTCTTTTATTTGCACCTAATGCTCATTCTACTACTGATAATAAATGCCCCTTGCTAACATCATCATTCATTTCCTTACACTCGCAAGAATTAATATAAAACCTAAAGTATATAAGCATTAGATAAAACCAACCAGTAGAATACACACAGAGCCACAGATGGGGAAGTGGAGTATCTTCACACTTACCTAATTTACTAGCATAGGAACAAAATGGACCTTCTTACGTAGCTTATGGGTTTGAAAACTGGCTTTAGCCTTCATGGATTTTAGTATTATTTTTAAATAATGATAACAAATCTCCCATATGACCCAGACATTCCATTCTGAGCTAACTTCACATAAAACAAACACCTCTATGCGTATCTTTGTTCTTTGCACTGTTACTTCTAATAGCCCAGGTGTGGAAACAATCTGAGCTCTTTAAAGATGGAGAAATGAAGAAAGAAGATGTGGTATATCCATATCATGGAATACCACACAGCAATTAGGGAAGAAGAAAACTGAGAAAAAGTTTATTTTTCAATATGACTTTGGAATATACTATTTTTCTTTAAAGTTTCTTATTTATGCCTTAAATATATATAGACATTGACAATCATTTGGCTATCTAACCAATTAGACACTGAGTACCAATGAGTAGGTTTTGCCCCATGAACTAATCAAAATGATTATTATCATACTTCCTCCTCTCTGCTAAGTCAAACTTTCATTTCATGTGGTGAGTTGAAATAAAGGAGTAAAAAGAGAGAAAGACAGCGGTGGGGGTGGGGGGATAATCCTGGTTTTGTTTTATGGGTAAGAAAGAACCTGGAACAGACAGGTAAACTCCTAGAACTCTTGCAGATTGAATTACACTAGATTAGTAACTGTGGCCACTTTTCTGTATCTCCCAAGATGTGGACACTGGAGACTCCTTGTAACTGATAGTGAAGATAAGCCAGGGGAGGAAAAGATCAAGCTCAACCATGGATCTCTTGACTTGGCTAACATAGCAGTTCACTTTCATATCTAAGTGTTTTTATCTAACATGTGTTGAGTCATTTGTTGATATGGCAATCAAACAGATAACATGCTTAAACATGCTAATCTATTTCTTTTTGCCTCAAGATCTGGGTTGGTCTGTTGTGTTGGGGTAATTACTGCTAGCCTCAACAAACTCATAAAGCCCCAAATCTAATGGAGTAGGCAGCACTGGCTTGCTTTTAACTCCCACACAACATACAGTGGGTGGGTGAAACTCTCCTCCACCAGGTGACTCAGGGACAAATATTGCTCTGGTCTCACTCTGCTCCTACTAAATCATAGTAGCATCCAAAAAGATGGAAGGAATGATACCTTCAATTGACTCAGTGCAGTGACACTCACCGAACCCATTGGCCAAACTGAGTCCTATGACCTCATTTTAGCACAAGGAAAGCTGATTATTCCAATGCAATTCACAAGGGCAAGATGTCAGAGTAAAAGCAAGGTGCTAAGATGCTTCATAATACCAACACAAGTGGTCCTTTCTCAAAGACTTGCAGCACTGATTTTTGTTGGCTGAAAATTATTCAGAGGATAACTATCATGCTCTTTCTTTTAAGGGTGAATGCTAAAACTGAAGGGAAATGAATTTTATCTCTATTGTATTAAAATTCAATTTATAAAATGAGCTATTTCTCAGGTTCAACCATGGAGGTGGTAAATTATATTAATTGAGAATGCTTGCCTTCAAATATGCATCTCCTCCAACACAATGCATTTCCTTTGATATGGATCATAAATGCGAAGACTTTATCTTCTTAATCTCTGTTGAGCCAATATGAAGGCGAACACAGAGTACACACTTTTTCTCACACCATCTTTGATAGAACAGAATTGTGTCTTGGAGCTTCGTGGTAAAATCTCTGGCTTAGTTGTTTTTAGCACCTGCAGGAACAAGCAGACTGGATATGCTTGGTTCATTCTGAGACAACAGCTTGAATTTGGATGTGGCAGATGATCCAGAGATATGAAATCATTTTGACAAGAGACCTCTGCTGAGTTAGTCTGCTCTTTGGGGGTGATCTGGTGACTCAAAGAAACAGTAAGAGAATAATAAAAACAAGGCTATGTCTATATGGGGGTGTAACTGAAAGGAGAACTGGGAAAAGAGTTTAGCAAAGCAAAGATGTGATTAGAAAGCTGGTGATGGAGGCAATGACTGACTCTCAGGGCCTGCTTCAGCTTCTTGGCAAAAAAAAAATGATATGGAGAAGTGAGCAAGCAAGGGAGAGTCACTGGTAAAGGTAAAAACATACATGAAAGAGGAGATTTGTTTGGAATAGTGTACTTAGGAAATGTCATTTCTTGAGCTTCTTTAAAACTGGAGCACAATGAGGCAAAGTAGATTTGGGACCCAAGCCTACCAGGAGCATTTTCTGAGCCTAGAGCTCAGGAGTAACCCCTGAGCACTGCTGAATGAGACCCAAAAATCAAAAAACAAAACAAAAAAAGAAAAAAAGAAAGGAAAAAAAATTAATGATTAGTTCTCCTGAATGTTGATGTAAAAACTTAAATAAAATGTTAGTTATCTAATCTGACCATGTATTAAATAATGATGTTAGTATAACATAGTTCAACATCATTGTTCTAAATGCAAAATTATATCATAAACTATATGATGCTACTTATATTATAATTTTTATGTGAGCACAAATAAAAATAGTATAAGCATTAATAAATTTATTTATACTTTATAAATGCTCACAAAATAAGATTAGATAAGAAACAGCAGGGGCATGTTAAATTATATCCATAAATATCATACCATATTATATTCATAAATATAGTTAATACTATATTTTAAAAAGAAAAATGCAAGCATTTTCAAAAAATTTTGTATAATACGTAGCAAATCCTTATTACTGTTACTCAATAATATTCGGACAGTTGTACCTAAGTAATCAGGCAAAATATTTTTACAAATCTTTGAAAGCTTAAATCTTTGAAAACATCTGAAATGTATTTATTGCATATAAAATATCAAAAGGCTGGGGCCGGCGATGTGGCGCTAGAGGTAAGGTCTGCCTTGCAAGTGCTAGCCAAGGAAAAATTGCCACCGCAGTTCGATCCCCCGACATCCCATATGGTTCCCCCCAAAGTCAGGGGCAATTTCTGAGTGCTTAGCCAGGAGTAATCCCTGAGCATCAAATGGGTGTGGCCCAAAAAACAAACAAATATATATATATATATATATATATATCAAAAGGCTTTATAATAAATCTTATGCTGGATACGGGAATTGGGTAAATGACTGAAAATATATATAACATTTGTACAAACTATCAGCATCTAGTTAGTGAACATTATTTGTATATAGTTGTATATATATAATAGTTGTATATATCTTGATTAAAAAAACAAAAACATAAGAAAAAATAATAAAAAATATCTCAATACTCATTTACATAAAATTATAAATTATTGCAAACTACATAAATATTGCAGAATAAATAAATATTATATAAAATAATTTATATATAAATATGAACAAAAAGAAAATGCCTTATTGAAAATATTTGTTTTTACCAAAAATAGCAAATATTGCAATAGTTCCACTCATTATTTAAATAGGTACCTTGTTACTAGATGGATTTAATGTTTTCAATTTTTTGAATTACTTTATTTAAACAGCATGGTTTACAAGATTGTTCATAACACAGTGGTTTTCTTCAGTTACAAAGTTGATTGAGTTTCAGTTTGTAGAGTGTACAACACCCTTCACCAGTGTACATTTCCTGTCACCAATGTCCCAAGTTTCCCTCCCCCCACCTGACTTTGTGGCATCTCTCTCTCTCTCTCTCTCTCTCTCTCTCTCTCTCTCTCTGTCTCTCTCTCTCCTCTTTTTCTCTTTTTTCATTTTAGACACCGTGGTTTGCAATATTGTTACTGAAGAGGTATCATGCCTATTTACCTCCATTCAGCCCCCAGTTTTTTGATCAACTCCAATTATCAGTGTCATACCGGTCCTTTCTCTGCTCTAACTACACTCCCCCACTATTTGTGGCAAGTTTTCTTGCCACAGTGGACTGATCCTCCTGATCCTCATCTCTGTTATCTCTAGTATATTACCTTAATATCTTTATTTTTTAATATTTCACTTCCTCAAGATAAATGCTTAAATTTACTTAAAAAGTCTTCAAAGTAGAGAAAATGAACTCCATTAACAAAAAATAAAGACAGGATTATGTTTAATACTCACTCTATTTTTACAAGGACTTAATGTGATTATAGGTACCTAAAATAGTCCCCCAAAAGGTTCAAAACTACATAGGCAGATTACTGTTCTACAGTAAAGTTAAACTTTCATATAATGGGAAATAGGTGACTCATTTGAAATGTTCTAGAAGAGAGAAGCTAAAATTTTCTCACTGCTGGGTGTGACCCCAATGGCTCCCCAGCTCCAGGCAAGAGCTCTAGACTGTCACACCTGCACTTTTCTGCTGAGCATCTCTGGAAGAAACTCCTCCAATTTCACCTAAAACAAAACCCCCAAACAGCATATAGTGTCTCTCGATCTCAACTCAACCAAATGGGGGAAGTAGGTGAGAGTCCACCCAAGATAATTTCCTTTAGGACCCAGGAATAAGCAGGGAAATGAGCACTTTCCCAGGAGCCTTTCTCACCCCAAGAACACTTTAGAATGTCTTGGCAAGGTCATGAGAATGCTCCAGAATTAAAGCTCTTACTTTATATTGAATGGGGCTGTCCCTGAATTCTAGACAAATCTCAGGGGAAAGTAAAAGGATGATTCCTACTTCCTATTGGAGCAGAATTATAAACTGAGTAGTAATACAGGTAGAATTTTCACACATAGTGACTCGATTGCTTATCTTACAATTTTATAAAAGGGGGTGGAAGGACTGAAGAATTCCAGGACTTGTGATTGACCCTGGTTCAATCCCCAACACCATATGGTCCACTACCAGTGTGGCTCTGGATGCCCATGAGCACTACCTGGTGGCCCAGGAAATTCCTTGGTTCATGGGGCCAGAGTAGCACCATACCCTCAGATCCTCACCTAGAACCATCACACACGGCTGAGAATAATGGAAGGACTTTTGGTTGGGTCTTTTGAGTAGTACCACTTGGGAGCCCTTGTCTCTCTCCCACACTAAGAAAAGAAAAAAGTGGGAAAGAAAATTAATTGTGTGACCTTTGTTAAGACTCCAGACAGCAAGCGACTTCCTGGATTTTGTATTTGTCTTCAAGGTACTCTGTGGTCTGAGGCTTTCTTCACTGAGACTAATAGTGCAGGTTATAGGTCTCCAAAGTCCTAAATACAGATTCATTTTTTTTAGTGACATTGCTAATCTTTTAAATGGGACTTCCAGACTAGCGCTTCCAGAATGGCTACATTCTTATATAGCTGAGTGATAACTCTACAGGTGAACCCTTTAAATAACATGATGCATCCCAACATTAAAAAGTTAGTGCCTATCAAATTATCCATCAAACTTACCAAGAGATAATGGGTTTACAGCACATTCACTATTTAAAAAAAGATCTTCAATTATAGTGCTCAGCCAACTGCAAACAAATTCATCAGACAAAAAAGGGTTTTGATAAAATATTTAAACAATCGGAATAAAAACAAGAAGATTAAGGTGTCAAAGTTGATGAAAATAAGTATCCATGGTAAAAAGTAGGGTAATTTTCTTCTAGAATAAAACAAAATAATCCAGGGTTTTATGATCTTTATTTTTGCATTTAGTATGCAGGAGAGAAAAGAAGGGAAATTGGGGTGTCTGGTCATATTTAAAATAACTAGATACTTACAGATGAAAGCGATATCTCTCCTAATTAATAACCTTGCATTGCACTTACTGGTACATGTCTTTGCAAAATTGACGTGACTGAGAAGTGTTTCATAAGGGAATCAGAGTATCACAAACTGCATCAGAAGTAGATTTCAGGTGGAGAGATGGCTTAGGGGGTGTAAAGTATTTACCTTGCATGAGGACAGAGCCACCTAGGAGTGAGGACTGAGCACCACCTGGTGTGGCCCCACGACAAAAGAAACACAAAAGGTTGTTTTCCTAATGTTCCATGCAAAATGCTTCCAGCCCCAGTAGAGCTGTCCCTTTGCTAGCCTGTTGGGCTGAAAAAACAGTTGATGAAATCTCCTCATAAAATTCCAAATTCTCCCCCAAATAAAAGGGAAAGCAATAAAAGATGTGGTACCTTGCATGGCTAATGGTGACCCAGCCCAAAATAGCAGACCCTAAGTCTGAGTGCCTTTCCTGCCTCCACTTTTCCTTTTTCTCTACTTACTCACACAACTGAAGGTCACTCATATGGATGTGACCTCCAGTTCCTCAAGGGTGTCAGTAACTACAAAGATTTCAGGTAGAGACCACTTCCGGCCCCAGCAGGGAAGCTTCTGGTACTATATCCTGGAGTTGGGCTGGGATTTCCTTTCAATCTTGGTCCTGTGCCTGGTTTTAATCTTTCCTTCCTGAATATGGGACTCTCTATAAAATCTTTTTGGCAAACACTTGGTGTTTCTTGGTCATCAAAGTATACCTAAGAATCTAAGAGATCAAGGAATACTATTATTTTGTCAGTAAATGATACTGTAAATGGTACAGTAAACAATACTCATAAAATCATATAAATGTGATGAATGCAGTTTCGTGATGATCTATCTTATTTGGCGAATTTATTTGTGACTGCTTTAGGCAGTAAGAGCAGTTTAAATTTAAAAGCAGAAACAAATTGTTTCTGAACAAATTTATTTTGAAGTTTTAGAAAAGTAACACAATGTTCAGGGTATTGTTCATGTTAATAATTTTATATCATTGTAATGATATACTCATCACTCCATCACTATCCTCAAATTGATTTTTTTCAAAATCGAAAGAAATGATTGAAAATCCAGAAGTGTATATATAATGAAAGATACATGTCATCAGTTATTCAAAATCATCATCATATAAAAGAAAAATAGCCAGTTACTTTTATTTCAGTTTTTTACTGAATTTTTATTGTACCTTTACTTTAAAACAGATTAAATTGAGTATTTAGAATAGTCAAAATCTTTTTTTTTCCTTTCGAATAGTCAAAATCTTAAGGAAATCACCAAATGCGATTTTTTTTGTGGGGGGGCACACCCAGTGACTCTCAGGGATTACTGCTGCCTATGCGCTCAGAAATTGCTCCTGCCACCTAGATTCCCTTCAACAGACGAATGGCTAAAGAAACTGTGGTACATATACACAATGGAATACTATGCAGCTGTCAGAAGAGATGAAGTCATGAAATTTTCCTACACATGGATGCACATGGAATCTCTCATGCTGAGTGAAATAAAGAGAGAGAAAAACGCAGAATGGTATCACTCATCTATGGGTTTTAAGAAAAATGAAAGACATTCTTGCAATAATAATAATTTTCAGACACAAAAGAGAAAAGAGCTGGAAGTTCCAGCTCACCTCATGAAGCTCACCACAAATAGTGATGAGTTTAGAGAAATAACTACATTTTGAACTGTACTAATAATGAGAATATATGAGGGAAATGGAGAGCCTGTGCAGAGTACAGGCATGGGGTGGGTTGGAGGAGGGAGATTTGGGACAATGGTGATGGGAACGTTGCACTGGTGATGGGTGGTGTTCTTTACATGACTGAAACCCAAACACAATTATGTATGTAATCAAGGTGTTAAAATAAAAAATAATAATAATAAAGAAAAAAAAAAGAAATTGCTCCTGGCTTGGGGGACCATACGGGCACGGGGAATCGAACTGTGGTCCATCCTAGGCTAGTGTTCCACGCCACCACTCTGGCCTCACCAAATGAAATCTTAAAATTTCAAATAATACAATATCACATTTGCCCATTTACAAGTAAAAATAATATCTAGTATCTAATGTATAAAAGTGATTTCTTTTTTTAATATTTTTAAATTATCTTTATTTAAATGCTGTGATTACAAATATGATTGTAGTTGTATGATTTCAGTCATGTAAAGAGGACCCCCCCTTCACCAGTGCAACATTCCCACCACCAATGTCCCAAATCTCCCGCCTCCCCACCCCATCCACACAAATACAAGTTTTCTAGTAGAGTCAGGCTTTCTACTTCCCTCATTCATTCACATTGTTAGGATAGTACTCAATGTAGTTATTTTTCTAACTGCACTCATCACTCTTTGTGGTGAGCTTCATGTCAGGAGCTGCACCTTCCAGCCCTCATCTCTTTTGTCTCTGAGAATTATTGCAAAAATGTCTCTAATTTACCTTAAAACCCATAGATGAGTGAGACTATTCTGTGTCTATCCTTTTCCCTCTGACTTATTTCACTCAGCATAATAGATTCCATGTACATCCATGTATAGGAAAATTTCATGAATTCATCTCTCCTGATGGCTGCATAGTATTCCATTGTGTATATGTACCACAGCGTTTTTAGCAACTCATCTGTTGAAGGGCATCTTGGTTGTTTCCAGAGTCTGGCTATTGTAAATAGCACTGCAATGAATATAGGTGTGAGGAAGAGATTTTTGCATTGTATTTTTGTGTTCCTAGAGTATATCCCTAGGAGTGGTATAGCTGGATCATATGGGAGCTCAATTGCCAGTTTTGGGATATATAGTTTTCCATAAAGCTTGGACTAGATGGCATTCCTACCAGCAGTGAAAAAGAGTTCCTTTCTCTCCATATCGCCGCCAGCACTCCTTGTTCTCATTCTTTGTGATGTGTGCCAATCTTAGTGGTGTGAGATGGTACCTCATAGTTGCTTTGTTTTGCATCTCCCTGATGATTAGTGATGTGGAACATCTTTTCATGTGCCTTTTGGCCATTTGCATTTCTTCTTTTACAAAGTGTCTGTCCATTTCTTCTCTCCATTTTTTGATGGGGTTAGATGTATTTTTTTCTTGTAAAGTTCTGTCAGTACCTTGTATACTTTGGATATTAGTCTTTATCTGATGGGTATTGGGTAGACAATTTCTGCCACTCAGTGGGTGGCTTTTGTATTCTGGGCACTATCTTCTTTGAGGTGCAGAAGCTTCTCAGCTTAATATAGTCCCATCTGTTTATCTCTGCTTCCACTTGTTTGGAGAGTGCTGTTTCCTCCTTAAAGATTCCTTTAGTCTCAATGTCATGGAGTGTTTTACCTATGTGTTGTTCTATATACCTTATAGTTTCAGAACTGATATCAAGGTATTTAATCCACTTGGATTTTATCTTCGTATATGGTATTAGCTGGGGGTCTGAGTTCAATTTTTTGCAAGTAGCTAACCAGTTGTGCTAACACTACTTGTTGAAGAGGCTTTCATTTGCTTCATTTATGATTTCTTGCTCTTTTATCAAAAACTAGGTAGTTGTATGTCTGTAGAACATTCTCTGAGTACTCAAGCCTATTCCACTGATCTGAGGGTATGCCTTTATTTCAATACTATGCTGTTTTGATAACTATTGCATTGTAATACAGCTTAAAATTGGGGAAAGTAATGCCTCCCATATTCCTTTTCCCAAGGAGCGCTTTAGCTATTTCGAGGGTGTTTATTGTTCCAAATGAATTTCAGAAGTGTTTGACCCACTTCTTTGAAGAATGGCATGAGTATTTTTAGAGGAATCGCGTTAAATCTGTACAATGCTTTTGGAAGTATTGTCATTTTAATGATGTTGATCCTGCCAATCCATTAGCAGAGTATGCGTTTCCATTTCCATGTGTCCTTTCTTATTTCTTGGAGCAGTGTTTTATAGTTTTCTTTGTATATAGATCCTTCACATCTTTAGTCAGGTTGACTCTAAGATATTTGAGTTTGTGTGGCACTAATATGAATGGGGTTGTTTACTTAATGTCCATTTCTTCCCTATCATGATTGGTGTATAAAAAGGTCATTGATTTTTGTGTGTTAATTTTGTAGCCTGCCACATTGCTATATGAATCTGTTATTTCTAGAAGCTTTTTGGTAGAGTCTTTAGGGTTTTCTAAGTAGATTATCATGTCATCTACAAACAGTGAGAGCTTGACTTCTTCCTTTCCTATCTGGATTCCCTTGATATCTTTTTCTTGCCTAATCACTATAGCAAATACTTCCAGTAATATGTTGAAGAGGTATGGTGAGAGAAGGCAGCCTTGTCTTGTACCAGAATTTAGAGGAAATGCTTTTAGTTTTTCTCCATTGGGGATAATATTTGCCATTTGGCTTGTGGTAGATGGCCTTAACTATATTGAGAAAGGTTCCTTTCATACCCATCTTGCTGAATGGGTGCTGGATCTTATCAAATGTTTTCTCTGCGTCTATTGATACGACCATGTGATTTTTACTTTTCTTATTGTTGATGATGTGTATTATGTTGATAGATTGATGAATATTAAACTATCCTTGCACTCCTGGGATGAAACCTACTTGATCATAGTGAATGATCTTCTTGATGAGGTATTGCATCCTGTTTGCCAGGGTTTTTTTGAGGATCTTTGCATCTGTGTTCATCAGGAATATTGGTCTGTAATTTTCTTTTTTGGCAGCATCTCTATCTGGTTTTGGTAATAAGATGATGTTGGCTTCATAAAAGCTATATGGAAGTGTTCCTGTTTTTTTCAATTTCATGAAAGAGTCTGGCCAGGATTGGTAGTAGTTCCTCTTGAAAGGTCTGAAAGAATTCATTTGTGAATCCATCAGGGCCTGGGCTTTTGTTTTTTGGGAAAATTTTTGATTACAGTTTTAATTTCCTCAATAGTGATGGGGTGTTTAGATATGCTACATCTTCTTTATTCCACCGTGGAAGGTTATATGAGTTCAAAAATTTATCCATTTCTTCCAGGTTCTAATATTTAGTAGCATAGAGTTTCTCAAAGTAGTCTCTGAATACCCTTTGAATCTCTGCAGTACTTGTAGATATCTTCCCATTTTCATTTCTAATACACGTTATCAAGTTTCTCTCCCTCTCTTTCATTGTTAATCTTGCCAATGGTATATCCATCTTGTTTATTTTTTCAAAGAACCAACTGCTTTCGTTGATTTTTCGGATTGATTTTTGGGTTTCTACTTCATTAAATTCTGCTCTCAGCTTTGTTATTTCCTTCTTTCTCCCTATTTTTGGTTCCTTTTTTTTTTATCATTTTCTTATTCTATAAGCTGCATCATTAAGTTATCCATGTATTCTCCTTCTTCCTTCCTGATGTGTGCTTGTAAACCTATAAATTTTCCTCTCAGGATGGCTTTTGCTGTGTCCCATAGGTTCTGATAGTTTGTGTTTTCATTTTCATTTGTATCCAGGAAGGTTTTGATTTCATCTTTGATTTCATTTCAGACCCACTAGTTGTTCAGTAGTAGACAGTTTAATTCCCAGCTATTAAAGTTTTCCTTTTGTGTCCCTTTGTAGTTCACATTTAACTTCAGAGCCATGTGGTCAACAAAGGTAGCCTGCAAAATTTCTATCCTCCTGATTTTATGGAGTTATGTTTTATGTGACAGCATGTGGTCTATCCTGAAGAATGACCCATATACGTTGGAAAAGAATGTGTGTTCAGGTTTCTGAGGATAAAGTGTCCTATATATATCTACTAGGCCTCTTTCTTCCATTTCTCTTTTCAGGTCTAGTATATTCTTGTTGGGTTTCCATATGGTTGACCTATCAAGTGTTGACAGGCCCATGTTGAGGTCTCCAACAATTATTGTGCTGTTATTGACATCCTTTTTCAGATTTGTCAACAATTGTATTAAATACCTTGCTGGTCCCTCATTGGGTGCATATATGTTTAGGAGAGTGATTTCTTCCTGCTGTACACATCCCTTGATTAGTACAAAATGTCTATGTTTGTCCCTTAAAACTTTTCTGAGCTTAAAGTTTGTTTCATCTGATATTAGTATGGCCATTCCAGCTTTTTTAAGGGTGTTGTTTGCTTGAATGATTTTCCTCCAGCCTTTGATTTTGAGTCTATGTTTGTTCTGAATATTCAGGTGTGTTTTTTGTAAGCAGCAGAAGGTTGGGTTCAGTATTTTTAATAAGGAAGTACAGAAACATTATAGAGAAGTTGTGGTATATACATACACATATATGCGATATATTCATGTTATATATGCAATACATATACATTAAACATTATATATTTAACCAAAAAAAGGAATACAATTCTGCCAAACTTTTAGATCAAAGACTAAATTATGGTTACTAATAATAGTTACTGAAAGACAATGGATAAGGATGGGCAGGCAAGTCTGGTAAAAGGAATATGTTAGTGTGGCAATTATCGTTTGCATGGGCCCACCAAAGTATGGAGGTCATGGAAAAGAAAAACTTTGGCCTAAGTACAAGGATACCCTACCCCAGAAATTTCCTGACAGAAGACCATTTCTAGGCTCCAGGCAAACCAGTTTGTCCAATCCCGGTCATTGTCTGCAGTGCCCATTCAGTTATACCTTTCACAGTCTCTGTTGTTGATCTCACGCCTCTGCATTAAAGGTCCTGCAATCTGTACATCCCACATTGAAGTCAGGATGGTGTGGAGTAGTCCCTGAGTGCTGCTGGGTATGATCCAAACAAACAAAAAAAAGAACTAAGGGTAAAGAACATTAATAAAGTTGGATATTGGATTGAAATGTGGAGTGAAGGGATAGTAGGATTTCTGAAGGGGGTAGGAAGGATAGTATATAGGAGGGACTATATACACTATAGGCATGGATTATTTACAATTTAGGTTTGGCTCTCATAGAGGAGTCCAATCTCTATGTACTTATGCCCACATAAAAACACACAATACTGATCTGCTCTTAAGCTATTGTTAGAGGTCTGACCTTAATAGGATGGATCTGAGCTCTTTTTTTTTTTCAGGTATAATCTCTTTATTTTTTTTATTTTAACACCTTGATTACATACATAGTTGTGTTTGGGTTTCAGTCATGTATAGAACACCACCCATCACCAGTGCAACATTCCCATCACCATTGTCCCAAATCTCCCTCCTCCCCAACCACCCCCCGCCTGTACTCTGGACAGGCTCTCCATTTCCCTCATAGGTTCTCATTTTTAGGACAGTTCAAAATG
>PVKC010001077.1:5965-54637 GCA_004027635.1 Crocidura indochinensis
AAAATGAAAGACATTCTTGCAATAATAATAATAATTTTCAGACACAAAAGAGAAAAGAGCTGGAAGTTCCAGCTCACCTCATGAAGCTCACCACAAATAGTGATGAGTTTAGTTAGAGAAATAACTACATTTTGAACTGTCCTAATAATGAGAATATATGAGGGAAATGGAGAGCCTGTCCAGAGTACAGGCATGGGGAGGGTGGGAGGTGGGAAAAAAAAAAAAAGATCTTTTCTTGCAAATGGCTGTTCTCAGTTCAGTCTGGAATATCTCAGACCCCCTGGAATGATACCTGAGCACAGAGCCAATAATAGAACGGCCCTTGAACACTGCTGGGTGTAACCCAATATCATTACATTACAAAACAGTAAAAGCAGTCATGTAGTTACTGCTATGCTGTCACATCTGCATCATTTATAGCAGGGGTCTCAAACTCAATTTACCTGGGGGCCGCAGGAGGCAAAGTCGGGGTGATCCTTGAGTGCAAAGTCAGTAGTAAGCCTTGAACATTGGGGGGTGTGACCCAAACAACTAAAACAAAACAAAACATAAAAAGATTCTTCTAGGGCAGGGCCACAAAATGTATGTAGTTTGTGGCCCGCGGGCCGTGAGTTTGAGGCCCCTGATTTATAGTATACAATGAGCTTCTATATGGGAAACATTAGCCTAACCATTGCACATAAATTAACTGACTAAATCCATAGAACCTGAAGTTGGTACTATCATTTCTATTTGACAGTAAATTAGAAAATTTAAGCACAGGAAAGACAAGTACTTGTGCAAGGCCTTAGATCAAATAGCTAGCAGAGAAAATTGGTAAATTCATAATACAGATAAAGAAAATCAAAATCATTATAGAAAGATACTAAACCCTGGTATACAGGCAACTACATTTAAGGCAAGAGGACTGAGTAAAGAAGTGATGGGAGACAAGTTCATGTAATTCATATCAAGAGCATTAAAATATCATTATGTTGGTAAGACAGGAAATTTAGAGAAAATTTCACAGTGAATAACTGAGATAAAGCTTCTAATTTAAAACTATTCTACTGAAATGATAATTTGGAGGTGTTTCAATTTATATATATGTATATATATATATATATAGAGAGAGAGAGAGAGAGAGAAAGAGAGAGAGATAAAAATGCAGTTATAAAGCAAATGCAAAGGTAAAGCTAAAAATTTAGTTCCTGGGGACAGAGATCATTCAACGAAATGGAGTGCATGCTTTGCATATAGGAGTCCTAGATTTCATTCTTGAAACCATATGGCCACCTGACCAAACAGAAATGAACCAAGTACCACTGGCTAGACAAAAAAAAATGTTTCTAAATAAAGATTAATGATTCTGTCAAGCATAATTTAAAATTTTGAAAAAAAAGTTAAAGGTTTAAGAGTGAAATATAGTGAAATTATTTTAAAGAATTTACTTTGCTTTAAAATGATTTGGTCGGGTTGTGTGGGTAGGGTGCTTGCCTAGCATGCTTGACACAAATTCAATCTCTTGGAACTCCATATGGTCCTCAAAGCACAGCCAGGAGTAATCTCTGAGTGCATTTTCAGTAGTTAGCCCTGTGCACTGATGCGTGTGGCTCCCAAAGAACAAAAAAAAAATTTTTTTTCCAAATACTAAATATGTCTTACCACAAATAATTGTAAAGGCTGTTCTCCAGGTAAAGGAGCTGAATTCTTTTTTATTCTTATTGAGCCTTTAACCTCTTCTTCAGATTGCTTTCCTTCGGCATCTTCTGCATATTTTTTCCTTTTAATTTGTCGATTTGATCTTCTTTTCTGTAATGAACCACAATAATCACGTTTATATGATTTATTTTAAAATATACTAAATAATACTTCCTAGTATTACAATTTCAAACATTTAATTCAAACTCACATTAAATATTCTTCCTCAGTTTTCCTTTTAAAGCTTACATTTTGTTTCAACAGTCTTAAGTTTTACTTCTTAAAATTTCAAACCACAATCAACTCAATACTTTTATTTAAGAATAAAAATATTTCATAGATGGGCCAAAATGTATTTCATTATACTGTGCAGCTAACCTGTGACAATCTTTTTATTTTATTTAAAAATTATTAAGAATAAATGTACCTGTTTTATTTATATCAGACCTTAAGGCAAATTATTAAATTTTAAATTTTTGCCCAGAATCTTGAAATGTGCAGATTAAAACTGGTTAGACAAAACCAGAAGAAATTAAATATGAGCCATTAAATTAATGATCCTGTGTTTAAAACAGAGCAAAGCAAAATAACTTGTTTTAAAACATACACCCAAAGTAGTTAAGTACTAAATCTTCCAATATGTGAATGAAGAAGGAACCAATGTTTCACTATACTAGATTCTCTAAACGTATGACCAAAATCACTATCATAAAAGCAGAAGTAAGGCTTTTAAAATGTATTGCACATGGTAATATATTTTTAATAATCGAAGTAATTTTAAGTAGATAGCAAATATACATAGCTTTACTTACCTCCCTAATTAGCTAATATCTGATATTCCTGTTTAAACAAACAAACAAACAAAAACAATGATAAAATTCTACCTCATCATGGCTTGGAAAAAAAATTTCAAATCATTTAGATTTGTTCTCTTCAACTTTCTCAAAATCTTGTGTGTGAAGAGATCTTAGTCTATAATTCTATTGGCCAATACTTGGTAAATCTACATCTTCATTTTTCCAATTTCATATTCTTCTCCGTATTTAATAATTTCCATAACGTTTCCTCAAATTGTAACCACAAAACAGCCACTATAATATTTTAGTTTCTGCTAGAATCTTCAAACTTGTAGATCTTTCAAAACTTTTAAGGTATAACGAAAACAACAAACACATGCACTATGGAAAAGACACTGTGGGAAAAGACTACATTTCCTCCAAAAAAGTTCCAGGTTTTTACTGTGGTTTAGTAGAAAGTGAGAAAGGCAATAAAAAGATGAAAAATTAGGAATAATTTTAGTAACCAACTCGCAGACTTATTCGGGAACGTCATTATTTCTTACATTTGCATTTTCATAACTAATCATAACAATTTTGTTAATAAGGGAAATAAAAAGATTGCAAGTAAAAATTATAATAAAAGACAACTAGAAACCAATTTTCTCATAAAATATTTCTTGAGCAGGGAAAGTTTATAAATCTCTAATCTGATATTAGGCTACAGGATTTTAGAGTTCTATTCTGGGTATTGCATAGTTCTTATTTGTTCGAGAATACTCTAAGTTGAAAATGTAATATTTATTATTCTTTTTTTTTAAATTTTTTTAAAATTTTTTTTTTTTGTGGTTTTTGGGCCACACCCGGCAGTGCTCAGGGGTTACTCCTGGCTCCATGCTCAGAAATTGCTCCTGGCAGGCACGGGGGGCCATATGGGGCACCGGGATTCGAACTGATGACCTTTTGCATGAAAGGCAAACGCCTTACCTCCATGCTATCTCCCGGGCCCCTTATTTTTCTAATAATAATATGCATTATGAGTGTTGTATGTCATTAAGCATAAATAAATAATGTAAGGTTGATAATAACTCTATACACCTTTAGACAAGACTGTTGGATGTTTTCAGCACTGATGTTTCCTTGCTGCTCACAGAGTGACTTTTGATTAATTCTTATCCAAAGAAATCAAGTTCACTTATTGTAAATTGTTGCCTTGCCTATGAAGACTATCAGTCTAGAAGATTAATTTAAAATATAAATAAAATAGTTTAAAATTATAATAAATAATATATGAAGCAAGTTCAAAAAGGCTTCACTCTCACCAACTCTATTTCCATCTTATAATATCTCTAAGATTTTAAAATATAAGGACTTGTTTGACATTCACATTTTGCCAATTTCTGGCTTTTTTTCTCCATAATGTTTTCAGAGCACAATTTAAGACCATGAAAAATTATTTTTGGCTTTCTTTTTCTTATCATTTTCATTAGAATGTTTTGAAGACATCAATAAGATCATTTCAAGACATCAATAAGACCATTTCATCTCATTTTATAAAAGAGGTAAGAAGTATTATTTTAAATGGCTAAGACTTCTGGATAAAAAAAAAAGACTTCTGGATAATAAATATTTGGGTCTGGAGATTTAGGCCACACCTGATAGTACTCAGGGTTTATTCTTGGCTCTGAGCTCAGAAATCACTCCTGACAGGACTGGGGGATCATATGAAATGCTGGGGATCGGACCCAGGTTGGCTGCATGCAAGACACTTTACTCACTGTGCTATAAATATGACCCCTGGATAATGTATTTTTGTTTCCTATTATCTATCTAATTTACTTCAATGGTTTAAATAAACTTTTAAGTTTTTAAATATAGAAGACTACTGGAGTATTTCTATTAAAATTCAGACATAAAACATTGAAGTACATTCACATTTTTAGGTTCTTACCTAACTCCAAATCTTAAACTTAATGGTTTTCAAGTATTAAAATCTAGATACACCACTGTGACTATTTTAGATGTCAGATATTAAACGCAGGGCCTCATATATACACTGTATGAATTCCACTACTCATCTAAATAAAACAGTTAGCCAGCTTAGTTGTTGAAACTTACATGCACCTCTCCAACATAAATATATCACATTTCAATATTTGGATAATATGGACTTATATTTATCAGAGTGTTTTATATTATAAATATTTTCTACCTTCATTTTAATTTTTGTATTAAAGCAACCTAGTAACATGATAAAAGATATAGAAGAATTGTACATGTTAATCTATCTACCAGTTCATTGTTTATTACATAATGAAAAAATGGCCTGCATTATTCTAGTGAAAACTAAACTAAAATCTTTCAAGTTGAGTAAGTGAATTAGAAGTTTGCCTCAGTTAAGGATAACATATGAAGAAAAAGTCAGGCCATATAATATTAGGAGCTTCAGTCACTGCCCTTACCTCAACTCTTGCAGCAGCCCAGGAGCCTTGAGCCACTACTCTCCCATTGGATAAGAAGCTGCATAAGGAAGAAGAAAGGCCATTCAGGGGCTTTCTGGCCCCATAATTCAACAACTGCCACCACCCCTACGGCCTAGAGTTGTACTTTAATTATTAGAGAGCAGAGGGTGGCCTGAATTTTTATGACCTTCCCTATATTTTTTAACTTCACAAAGTTAGATTGAATATCCAAATCATGTTTTTTTTTTTAAAGGCAAAATGCACAGATTTTTGTCTGAGTGTTTAAATCTATAATTGGCTATCTTTGACAAAAGCAGATCAAACGAATTATCTCTAAGAAGGATTTATTTGCTTTGTCATTCGCATGTGATTAAAAATTATCTATATTAAGTTCACTTAAAAGAACAACATGTAACTATATACTTCTCCATTACTAGCAGCCAGTAGGGACTTTGGAATATTACTTATCTCTCTAATCTTTACTTTTATCTTTGGAAAGTAAAAGAGACTGGAGAAGATATTTAAGTATCCTTTAAGGTCTGACATTCTAGTAGCATTATTAGGGGCATACTGTAACAATGCTATCATGTAATAATAATTACTATACAGTAAACTAAATTTTTGTATCTACACTATAGTATATATACGTATTTATCGAATAACATCATGCTATCTAAATAATTCTATCAATTTTTCACCTCTCAGAAAATATTTTAATACTTACTTGAGAGTCTTCCCCTTTGAGTGTGTGCTGTGGCATCTGCTCCGCATCAGATATATCATCTGTAGAATCATTCTTTCTTTTTTGTTTTTTACCCAATGTAATAATGAGTTTGCTGTTTTAAGAGAAAAGGGCAAACAATAAGCACTCTTCAGCATTTTCTCATTTTTTTTGTCATAGTGAAATTGTCAGGATGAAACATTCACTTGATTGTTCAACCAAAGATCACAAAATTTAAAATCAATTTATCTGTTTTAGTTTTATTGTAGGTAAAATCCAGGAATGCCAAGGGCTATTCCAGTACATATGCTTCAAAGTGACCCTTAGTGGTGCTCATAGAATGTGCCAAAGATCAAACTAGGGTCAACTGCATGCAAGACAAGCAACTTACCTCCTGTACTACCTCCCTGGTTGGTTCCCAACATTTCCAAATTTATATTTTGAATAGAATAAATTGCAAGGTAACAAAAATAAGCACATAAACAACATAATTAACATATTCCTGAGCATAGAAAATTAAGTTCTGAACAGTATGTTAGGCTCAATATTAGTTTTCATGGGAAAATTGTAAGATGATATAAATATAATTGAAATGACTCATTTATTGTTTTAAAGATAATTAAATAGAAACTTTATGCTTTAATCTCTTTATTAAAACACATTGATGGGGCTGGAGCAATAGTACCAAGGGTAAGACATTTGCCCTGCATGTGGCCAGCCAGGATTCAATCTCTGGCACCCCATACAGTCACCAATCCTGCCAGGTGTGATTCCTGAGTACAGAGCCATGAGTGACCCCAAAGTACCACCAGGTATGGGCCCCAAACCAAAACAAACAAATAAAAAAACAAACAATGATGTCACCTTCCACCAAGTGGCTCAGGTTTTGATGTCTTAATTAGCAAATACTGTAGCACCTGCATCAATGTGCTAAATACAAATCCTACTATTGTTTGTGAATTCTACCTATTTCCTAAATTAAAAATTTTTTAAATTCTTTTTACCCTCATTAATTTCTATGCCCTTTAAAGTGTTTTTAACAATTTATTTTATTTGTTATACCTAATTATACTTCTAAAAATCAAGGATTTTATTTATTTGACTTTGGACTATACCCAGCAATGCCCAGAACTTACTCCTGGTTCTGTGCTCAGGGATCACTCCTGGGGGTGGGGGAGGCTTGAAGGAACAAGACTGAACCCAGATTGAACCCTATTATTGTGAGAATTGGGATTATATACATTATTTTTTAGCATGGTCTTGACACATAGTTATTTCTCAATTATTTATATCCAAAACATTTTCTAAAATGTTAAAATATTTAGATAAAGTGAACATGTCCACTAACCTTAAAGAATTATAGTCAGTATACTCTCATTTAAAAAGCTAAAACAGGGGATGGGCGGTGGCACTAGAGGTAAGGTGCCTGCCTTGCCTGCCCGCTAGCTTTGGATGGACCGTGGTTCGATCCCCTGGTGTTCCATATGGTCCCCCAAGCCAGGAGCGACTTCTGAGCACATAGCCAGGGGTAACCCCTGAGCGTCACCGGGTGTGGCCCAAAAACCAAAAACCAAAAAAAAAAAAAAAAAAAAGCTAAAACAGTGTGACAGATCTAGCATAGTGAGTAAGGTCCTTGTCTTGCACATGGCCAACCGGGCCAGCATCCCATATGGTCCCCTGAGCATGGCCAGAAATGTCCTAGAGCTTTGAGCCAAGATTAAAAACTCTAAGCTTTGCAGGATATGTCCCCCAAATACAAAACAAAACAAAAAACTAAAATAAAACAAAATTAAGTGCTAACATAGAAGTTAGGACAAGAGTTAATGTGTGGCTAAAGTTGTATTACAGAGGGAAAGGTGCTTCACTTGCCTTGCACAGGCTGACTATGTTTTGATCTCTGGCATTCAATGGTCCTCCATGCCCAGCCAGGAGTGATTCCTGAGCTTAGAGCCAGGAGTAACCTCTGAGCACCTTTAGGTATGACCCAAAAACTAAAATAAAAACAAAGAAAGAGTAATGTGAACACAAAAGAAGAGCAGCTGATATTTATGTAATATATAGAAAAGGGAAGATTTAGAAAAATAAAATGATGCAGGAAGTTTATTAAGTAATTAAAAAAATACAGGGGCTGGGTCTGGAGAGATAGCATGGAGGTAAGGCGTTTGCCTTTCATGCAGAAGGTCATCGATTCGAATCCCGGCGTCCCATATGGTCCCCTGTGCTTGTCAGGAGCAATTTCTAAGCATGGAGCCAGGAATAACCCCTGAGCACTGACACGTGTGACCCAAAAAATAAAAAACAAACAAACAAAAAAAACCCCCCAAAAAACAAAACAGGGGCTAAGGCACTTGCCTTGCAAGTGGCTGACCTTAGTTCGATCCCCAGCACTGCATACGGTTCCTCAAGCAGAGTCAGGATTAAGTCCTAAACATAATTTAGTGTGTTCCAAAACCAAACTAAACCACAGAAGAAAGTGTAGTGATAGAACTCTACCTAGAACACAGAACACTACAAGCAAAAAAAGAAGGTCATCTGGATAAGGTGACAACTGGAAGTCCTATGACTTCTATGACTCTGAATGACATTCTAAATGAGAATATTTCACTGTACATTGTTTTTAAATTTTGCAATAAAATAACCTGGGTAGGATGAATGCAAATAAATACCCTACCTACTATACTACCACTCCGCCTTCAGGTTCTGAATTCTTGTATTGGTGTGGTAAGCACTGTCAACAATATAACAGTAAGTTTTCCTTAGTATCTCATTGCACTCTTCTGTGTATGTAAAGAAAATACTTAAGATAAAAAAAAAAAGGCAAAGCGGGGCCAGAGCGGAGGCGCTAGAGGTAAGGCCTTGCAAGTGCTAGCCCAGTACAGACCACAGTTCAATCCCCGGCGTCTCCTATGGTCCCCCCAAGCCAGGAGTAACACCTGAGTGTCAATGGGTGTGGCCCAAAAACAAACCAAAAAAAGGCAAAACTTGTGGGGCCCTGAGAGATTACAGAAGGTAGGGTGCCTGCCTTATGCACAACAACCCGAGTTCAATACCTGGTATTGCATACAGTCCCCTGAAGACTGCCAGGAATGATTCCTGAGTACAAAGCCAGGAGAAACCTCTGAGCACCACCAAGTGTGACCCAAAAACCAATCAAATAATCAAACACCAACAGAGACAAGCTTATGGTGGAATTAGGAAATTATAGGAGGTGTAAATTACATTCTTAACAGTATTAAGGAATCAATCATGATATTCTCCATTCCCTTCCCTACTTTAATTGGTCATTTCCTTCCCCTTTTTGCCTTTATTACACTCCCTTCTCACCTTAAATTAAATAAAGAAAATCTACCCTTGAAGTCACATTTATTATCACATATCACATGATCAGTACCTCTTTATTTACAGAATTTTCAATTCAAAGTCTATGCTGTCTGAGTTTTATTCAACCTACTACAATCTGTGCTTATTTTTCTTTTATAGGGATGCTCACAAGACATGTATTTAGAAGGCTCAGGAGCAACTTATGGGGATAAGGGGTTTGGGCCACACCCAGCAGGGAAATTGCTCCTGGCAGGTTTGGGGGACCATGTCGAATGCCAGATATTGGACCTGGATTGACCGCATGCAATTCCTACGATCTACCCACTGTGCCATGACTCTGGCACCCTTTTGGAGATTTTTGTCCAACAAGTGAAAGCCCAAGAACAATACTTGCTTCCGGTGAGTTGGGGATTATCTGAGCCAGTCCTACAGTGACCCGAGTGAAAAACTCTCCAGGGTTGCACCCAATGACACTCAAAAGACAAGTGGTACCAATTATCAAACTGAGATCAGTCACATGCAGGGCACACACATTACCTCTATACTAACTCTCTAAACACTGAATTCTTGAAATTACTTCATATATTTAGAGCTGCCACTTAATTTAGTATTTATTATGAGTCAATCTTGATGAACTTTACATGCATTATTTTATTGATGTCAAACTGCTGAGGAGCAAATTTTATATTATAAGGAAATTTGGCTTTTTTCTTATTTATAAGAAAAGCCAACTTGTTCAGAATCAGAGTTGGTAAGAAATGTGGTAAAAGTTAAGGCGGCATCACTCAAAAGTCTAAACTACTTATATCTAAGACTAAAAATGTTATTTATAATGTCAATTCCAATGGAAAATATAAATGTATATCTACCAGGGACAGAGCAATAGTATAGTAAAGCATTTGCTTTGCATACGGCTTCCATTCCATGGATTCATCCCGGCATCCCATGTGGTCACCTAAGAGCTACCAGGAGTAATTCCTGCATTTTGAGTCAGGAGTAATCAAGTATATGACCCCAAACAAAGCAACATTAAAAAATGGTATCTTTCAACCCACAGTCACATTTCCCAGTCTATGCCCTTGGCTCCACTTTACAATGATTCTCCCTAAACTTCTTTAGTTCAACATTGTCCATGATTCAGTCCTTCATAACTCTTCTAAATAATTTTTTTTTTTGGTTTTTGGTTTTTGGGTCACACCCGGCAGTGCTCAGGGGTTACTCCTGGCTCCATGCTCAGAAATTGCTCCTGGCAGGCATGGGGGACCATATGGGGCACCGGGATTTGAACGGATGACCTTTTGCATGAAAGCCTTATCTCCATGCTATCTCCCGGGCCCCTCTAAAGAATTTCTTAATATTTTGTTTTAAGCCTTCTTTTCTCTATACATTATCCTCGCATATAGAAACCAAATTCAGATCATTTCTCCAAGCTTCAGATTCACATAACCAACTTTTAAAAACATACATATACAAGTATTACAATCTCAAATTATTATCCTTATAAAATATATATACTCATATACATGAGTGTAATCAAACATAATCCCTCATTTTCCCTAAATCTAATAGGCTACTAGAGTTAAATATATATTAAAGAAAGCACAAACACCGAACGGGTATACTTGAATGAATTTTCTCAAAAAGAACTTAACATGAAATCAGGCTCTAGACCAAGGAACAGCCAAATCAAACATTTTTTAAGTTTTCCCTTACTCAATTCAAACATTTCTGAAAAATCTTTTTTTTTTTTTTCGGGTTTTTGGGTCACACCCGGCACGCTCAGGGGTTACTCCTGGTTCTATGCTCAGAAATCGCCCCTGGCAGGCACGGGGGACCATATGGGATACTGGGATTCGAACCACTGTCCTTCTGCATGGAAGGCGAACACCTTTCCTCCATGCTATCTCGCCGGCCCCTCTGAAAAATCTTTTTAAGTCATCTATTCGCACAAAAAATCTACTCCTGAAGTTAGTGACTAATGCTATTTATGATGTTCAAAATGCAACCAAAATACTTATGTAGATGATGTCCAATGGCAAGGATAAATCTAGGTAAAACTGGACAGATGATATACTTATCCTCTCTCATTTATTATCCATTCCCAAATAAATCAAGGTTAGTAAAAAGAAAGTTTAGTTAGTTACAAGAATGGCCTGTTAAATTTGCATAATTAATAGAATGAAAAGCAACTCCTCAGGCCAGGAAGGTAGTACAATGTGTAAGCCATTTGTCTTGTAGGCAGCAGACCTCAGTTTGATGCCAGCATCACCCCTGATAGCCCAAGCAGTGCTAGGAGTGACACTGGAGCACAAAAATAGGTCTTGAGTCTTGAGCTGCCTCCAAACCAGAACAAAAACAAAGCAACTTCTAAGAAACTCAGTGAAAACAAATTCTGATACTTATATAATAGTTGCTTAAGGGCTTCAATACCACTGAATAACACTCCAGTGGAAGCAGAAGATACATAAATGTTTTTTTTGTTGTTGTTGTTGGTTTTTTTTGGGTCACACCCGGCAGTGCTCAGGGGTTACTCCTGGCTCCATGCTCAGAAATTGCTCCCGGCAGGCACGGGGGACCATATGGGGCACCGGGATTAGAACCGATGACCTTTTGCATGAAAGGTAAATGCCTTACCTCCATGCTATCTCCCAGGCCCACATAAATGTTTTTATATCTATATTTATGAATGCCTATACATTCCTTATACAGTTCCTTTCTAGTAAAACAGAAATCAGATAAAGACTTACCAAGGAGTAAAGTAGTTGAAATTACTCTTATACATAAAAATTTCCAAAAACAGAACAATTAACTCTATATAAAGGACTTTAGGGGCCAAAGAGAGTACAGTGGGCACAGAGCCTTGTACACAGCACATTTTTGGTCAGCAGTTGGCATCCCATATGGTCCCCCAAGAACTCTGAGGAGTGATTCCTAAGTATAGAGCCAAGTAAAAGCCCTGGTTTAAAAAACAAACATGATCAGTAATTGTGTTTTTTGAAGTCACAAGTGGCAGTGCTCAGGGGTTGCTCCTAGATCTTTGCTCATAAATCGCTCTTGGCAGGCTTGAACCCAGGGACTGTTTGGTGTAGGCCACGCCACATGCAAGTAATGTCCTACCAGTGTGCTACTGCTCTGGCCCCTTATCAGTAATTTCTAAATGTAAAATGCACATTTCATTTAGAAGGCTGTCTATTAAAAGCAGAGATACCTAAAAGAAACAACAGACAAACCCACACTCACATTCTATGAAACACACCCTACACTGAGATTCTTTTTTTTTTTTTCTGGTTTTTGGGCCACACCCGGCAGTGTTCAGGGGATAGTCCTGGCTATCTGCTCAGAAATAGCTCCTGGCAGGCACGGGGGACCATATTGGACACCGGGATTTGAACCAACCACCTTTGGTCCTGGATCGGCTGCTTGCAAGGCAAATGATGCTGTGCTATCTCTCCGGGCCCCCTACACTAAGATTCTATAAAACAACTGGTGTGTTTCAAAATAAAAATGAGTATAATGTGATAATATTTAATTCCTGGTTCTGAAAAATGCTCTACTTAGAATGATATCGAATCTGAGCAAGTTGAGTAAAGAACTTCTGGCAAATTTTTAGTTTAAAGTTGTTACAAAACGGGCCGGGAGAAATAGCTCAGTGGCGTTTGCCTTGCAAGCAGCCGATCCAGGACCAAAGGTGGTTGGTTCGAATCCCGGTGTCCCATATGGTCCCTCGTGCCTGCCAGGAGCTATTTCTGAGCAGATAGCCAGGAGTAACCCCTGAGCACAGCCGGGTGTGGCCCCCCAAAAAAAAATTAAAGTTGTTATAAAATACGTAAAAAAAAAGCCCAAAATATGGATCTATAGGCACCAACTACAGGAATTTTGATCTAGGAATTAGAAACTCAGTCCAACATTTAAGAGTTACTAAAGCTCCACCAGAGTTTTTTTTTTTTCCTTCTTTAGAGAAAATTATGTTTTGTTTTGAATTACAAGTCTTTCACTGTTAGATATAAGGTACACAGTGACAGTGAATTACGGCAATTCCCACCACCAGTGTTGACTGCCCTCTGCCACTGTTCCTAGTATGCATCCCTTTCCCACACTTTGCTCCCTGGACCGCTACTGTAACAGGTCATTTTTGTGTATAGCTTATTGCAGTTTGGATCTCTTGATTCTATTGTCGTTGACTTTGGGTTGAGTATTTAGATCCGGCCACTTTTTTTTATTTCCACTCAAGGCTCCTGAGACCACTTGGCATTTGGCCAAGTTTAAAAGTCAACTAGTTCAGAGTGGTTCCTAAATTTCACAGACAATATTCTAAGAAAAAATATTTATAAGACAATAAAGATTTCTCTGTTCTTCGCCTATTTCTAGCATTCCAGCCAATAGGGAAGATAAAATTGCATTATTATTTCTTAAATTATGAAGCTGAAATACACTTTCAAGCAACTAGCAATCTCTATTACATAATAATAGCAATTAAATGCCAAAAGTATTATCAAAAAAGTGCTGAAAAGAACTTTCCAGAGGTCAAATTCATGTTTTGCACACAAGAGACACAGTTTCCATCACAAACATTGTACAGTTCCCTGAGCACCACCAGAAATGATCTCCCAAACAGGAACAGTCCAAGAGGTTCTGGTTATTGGATGTGACCCTAAAACCAAAACCAAAACCAAAACATTCTCCTTTGGATGACAGAGCATTGGCCTCGCATGTGTGAAGAACTGGTTTAGATTCCTAGCATCTTTCTCATACAGACACAACTCAAAAAAATGTGTAACTGAAGTAATAGTATAGTGAATAGGGCACTTGGCTTTGCATGCTCAGTACCATTATGGTCTCCTGAGCCCTGCCAGGAGTCATTCTTGCACACAGAACTGCAAGTAAGATCTGAGTGACACTTGGTGTGGCCCATAAACAAAACCAAACCCAAACTAATCCTCGAAAATATTTTTTGAAAGAAATCAAATGCTCTAAAGTAGTAAAAAATAAGATGAAATCACTTTTCTTTTTCTTTTAACTTTTTTTTTTTTGGGGGGGGGGTGGCACACCCAGTGATGCTCAGGGGTTACTCCTGGCTATTCGCTCAGATCGCTCCTGGCAGGCACGGGGGACCATATGGGGAACCGGGGGATCGAACCGCGGTCCATCCTAGGTTAGCGCAGGCAAGGCAGGCACCTTACCTCCAGCGCCACCGCCCAGCCCCCCTTCTTTTAACTTTTTGGTTTTGGGGTCACACCTGGCAGCGTTCAAGGGTTACTCCTGGCTCTATGCTCAGAAATAGCCCCTGGTAGGCATAGGGGACCATATGGGATGCCGGAATTCAAACCACCGTCCTTCTGCATGCAAGGCAAACGCCTTACCTCCATGCTATCTCCCCTGTCCCAACAAAGCAATTATTAAATATGAGTGTGTGTGTATATATATATATATATATATATATATATATATATATATATCGGGGCCAGAGTGAGAGCACTCGGATGGACCTGGATTTCATCTGTGTCATCCCATATGGTCCCCTGAGCCTGCCAGGAGTGATATCTGAGCACAGAGCTAGGAGTGACCTGAGCGCTGCCAGATATGCCCCCCCCCAAATATATATATGAAATATAATATATATATAATATATATGGGCTGGAGTGATAGTATAGAGTGTAGGTTGTTTGCCTTACCCACAGCCAACCAGGTTTGATCCCTGTATGCCCATAAAGCCATACGTGCTCTGCCCAGTTTAACAGTGTAGTCCAGTGGTCCTCAAACTTTATTTATTTATTTATTTTTGTTTCTGGGTCACACCTGGCAGCGCTCAGGGGTTACTCCTGGCTCTATGCTCAGAAATCGCTCCTGGCAGGCTCGGGGGACCATATGGGATGCCAGGATCCGAACCACTGTCCTTCTGCAAGAGAGGTAAATGCCCTACCTACATACTATCTCTCCAGCCCCTCCTCAAACTTTTTAAACAGGGGCCAGTTTACTGTCCCTCAGACCATTGGAGGGCCGGACTATAGTTAAAGCAATAACTATGAACAAATTCCTATGCACAATGCTTATATCTTATTTTGAAGTAAAGAAACAAAACGGGAACAAATGTGGCCCGCGGGCCATAGTTTGAGGACCACGCCCAGTAATCCGTAAAAGCAGAAACCTGTTTAAGTCCTGAACACAGCTTGGAGTGGCCCTAAAACAACAAATCACACACACATACCAATATGTATGTATGTATGTATGTATGTATGTATGTATGTATGTATGTATGTATGTATGTATGTATGTATGTGTATATAAAATGTGTATATATATACATATATATACTTGTTTTAGGCAGCAAAAGGCAATTCCAACTCCAAAATAAATATAAAGTGAATTTCTGAAATGTTAATTCTTTTGATTAAGTATAGGCACTAGAAAAATTGTGTTTATACTTAACATCTATATTTGATTTTCAGATGCAATTTATGCAGTCATCCAAATCATGCCCACATGTTATTAGTAGAGGCTGTGTGAAAAGCATCATTTTATGCAGTGTCAATCTGTAATTGCCCCCTGCAGATTGTCTCATTGCAATAATTGGACAATGACTATCTACTTCATTTGTTGTAATTAATATAGCAGAATCATCTTAAGTGAAGAATATAGAAAATGCATTATTTTATAACAATTTTTTGCCACTAACTGAAAGACACAGGAACTATTTTAAAGTCACAAATACAAACATTTTTAAAAGGAAAATAACTTAGTGAAATTACTCCAATTTAGTTCTATTCAATATTACAGAGAAAAATCATGAGTAGTAAAGTGAAATTTTAGAAGTTTCTCATTTTTGTTAAAATCTTTGTTTCTGAAAATAACATTTGATTTTAAGAGTTTGCTAATTTAGGGGCCGGGAGATAGCATGGAGTTAAGATGTTTGCCAAAGGTCATCGGTTTGAATCCCAGTGCCCCATATGGTCCCCCGTGCCTGCCAGGAGCAATTTCTGAGCATGGAGCCAGGAGGAACCCCTGAGCACTGCCTGATGTGACCCCCCCACCCCAAAAAAAAGAGTTTGCTAATTTATATCACAAATTTCTATTTTAGCTTAGATACAATATTTTCAAAAAGTTGAATATATCATTTATGTAACTATTTAACACACTCAATATAATTATTAATAATTAACGTTATATAATTATTATTTTATTTTTTTATTTGGGGTGAGAGGGCTTAATCCATAAACAGCAGGTCTTAATGCTCTTTCTTGTGGTGGGGTTATTCATAACTGCAGTGCAGTCAGTGCTAAATGCAGTATCAGGGATAAAACCAGGGCCATCTCCATGTAAGGTGAACACTTTAACCCTTATATTATCTCCCCGGGTCCCAGATCCCAGTTTTATTTTAATTATTTGGTTTTTGCTTTGGGAGGCATACACAAAGGTACTCAGGGTATAGTCATGGCTCTACTCTGGGATCACTAGTCATGGATCACTTCTGGGAGTGCTTTGGCACTATTATGTGCCTGGGATTGAACCAATATTGGCAAACACCTTGATATCTGTACTATTTCTCCACCTAACTTTATTTCTTTTTAAAAATGAAAATGGTGTTTATGGTCAAAATACTGACAAAGTAGGTATATTAAAAATATTACATCAAATATCTCATCATCATCAAATACACGGTACCCTCCAAAACTAACATCAAAATTAGGATTTATCTAGTAATCAAAGAAATGGAAGACTTTAAAGTGGAAAGATTTTCTTTTTTTGTTGTTTTTGATGCTCAGGGCATACTCCTGGCTAAGCGCTCAGAAACTGCCCCTGGTTTGGGGGGACCATAAGGGATGCCGGGGGATTGAACCGAGGTCCTTCCTTGATTAGTGCTTGCAAGGCAGACAGACATCTTACCTTTAGCAGCACCCTCGCCGGCCCCAAGATATTCTTTTTTATTACTGACTCTAATTATTGTGTCAATGACCTCAGAATCAATAAATCAGACACACTATTTTGCAACTGATATTCCTAACATATTCTATATAAAATACAGACCTACAAATCTAATAGACTTATAAGAATAAATAATGGATACATCACATTTTCATTTGGAAGGGACAGTGTGGGGAACTGAACCCAGAGTATAAGTCATTCAAAGCACATGAGCTACTGATGAGCCCTATCTCCAGAATTTTTTCATTAGTTACATGCTTTTAATTTCATTGAGTTCAAGTTTTGATGGAAGGAATGAAATCAATAAAACATTTTGCGTATTACAGGTGTGGCCTAGCTTCCATCCCTAATACCAAAATACACCAACGGGTAAGAAATAGGAACTAAAGACCAAGGAGATAGGAACTGTAGAGTCCGAATATAGTTTGAAATAGTGGCTATTCCTCTGAGAACAACCTTCTGGTCTCTCCTATGCATATGATATAAACTACAATAAAACTTGGATATCAAGAATTCATTCTAATGCTGTATATAATAATTTAAAACATAATTAAATTTGTAAATCACTACTTTAAGTTAATATAAATCAAGCACCGGTTCATATATTCAAAAATACTGTCAATCTGGTCTTGTTCGTCATTAAGATATACTACAAATTGGGGGCTGGAGTGATAACACAAAGATAAGGCATTTATCTTGAACATGGCAGACTAGGGTTCAATTCTTGGCAGCCCATATGGTCCCCCTTGAGCCTACCAGGAGTAATTTCCGAGCCAGGAGTAACCCATGAGCACATCTGGGTATGTGCCCAAAAATCAAAAACAAGACAGATATACTGTTAGCTAGTAAGAGTCTCAATCTCCTATTTTCCCTCAGATATTATTTATTGATTTATATTATTTTTCCTTTAGACTTCATTATGTAGATTTCCTTTGTATGTTATTATATAAATATAAATGAGGCTCTATAAACATACCTGGACATATGAATTACTTTTATTTACAAAAGAAGTACCAATATTCACATACATTTGATGGTAGATTATATACACTATTTTCCTTCTTTCTTCAAAGGGGCTGGTATAGAAAAAAAAAAAAAAAAAGGAAAGCTAGGATGTAGAACAGGATTATCTTGTGTGAGGTCCTAGACTCTAGCTACAGTACCCCAAGCCACATACACAATACAGCATATACTGTACAGATCTGATTCAGTGTTTCACTATATTTCTTTTAAACTGCATCTAATTTCTACTTTAGATTGATACCTATATTCAAATTTAGATGTTTTCGCTTTAAACAAAGAGAAACACTGCTTCTAGCAACTGATGATCAACATTTCTGTAACAAACATAATAATTACATAATTCAAGAAACTGAAGTTTAACCATCAAGTACTATTAATTGATAGGGCCACAAGAATATTTTTAAGTAGCAAAAAATTTTTACTATGTCAGATGCTTCCTCTCTAATAAAATAATTTGGGGGGGGGGAAGCTGGGTCACACCTAGTGATACTCAGGGATCACTTCTAGCAGCATTTGGGAGACCATATGGGGGGTGGCCAGGAATTGAATCCTGGTCAGCAGCATGCACAGTAAGCATTTTACCCACTGTACCAACCCCAAACAAAGTGAATGTGAACCAATAAGCTGCAAATATAATTTAAATGTCAGATATAAATCATAAAATTAAAAAATGCTTTAGCATATTGTGGTACTATTATATGTAATATAAAACAGAACAGTCATAAGAAAAATCCTACTGGAAGTTTGACTGAAGCTATTATAGAACTTAATTCTCTACTATTAATAATTACTATCTCTACTATTACTATTAGTTATGTACCTATTCATTTTCTTAAGGATTAGCTTGTCCCTTTTTTAATTTAAAAGATTAGATCCAAACATTTAGTATCATTTAAAATTTAACCCTCTATTCCTCCATTCATTCATATAGCACCTAGTACCTATCTATTATTACTTAATACATGCTTTTCTATTTGAAAGTCAACTTTTAAGAATCTGATGGCCAAAACTGTGAAAAATATCTAAAGAAGCTGTTTTCAATACTACTTCACTCTTTATTTTATACCTTCCATTTATATTTAATCTTACACTTCTCCACAAAACTAGAGACAACTCCTTCAAATTAAAGAGCTATCTAGCTAACCAAAGAGGTATACATGTATTAAACAAGCCTTTAAAAAGGCAAACCTAATCTTCTCTGTTTTTTGTCTGTTTATTTATTTAACTGATTTAGGAATAGAGCCTCAGTGCAAAGACGGCCTGCATAAAAAAGGAGAGCATAGGATTGAAGAAAGTGACATTGATACTAAGGGTTTACTCCTGGTTCTGCTCAGGGGATCATAGAATACAGGTATAGAAACCAGGTCAGCTGAATGTAAGGCAAGTGACCTATCTGATGACCTACCTACTCTATCCCTCTAGCCTAATGTATTTTATATTTTGTACATTTCTAAAAATTTTATAAAAGCACACTCTGAAATAAAGAAAAGAGCTCAAGCACTCCAGTAAGCAGAAGGAATATTGTTATCCTTTCAGCTTCGTCTTCCTAAGCTATACCAAGGTACAAATTTGTGTTAAATATATAACAACTCCTACTCTTTCTCAATCAACATTCAATTTATTTCTCACAAATTTCGTTAAAATTTGTACTTTTATTTACTGAGTACAGAGTTCCAGCATGCAATCACTTCAATTTTATCCTCTATTAATTACTTATTATTAGTAACAGATTAATTTTTCTTAAATAAAAATATTTAGTATATTATTACAATACTAATTAAATGATAACACTAAACATACCTATTCAAATGAACTTAGCAAATAAAAATTATAAAATTATAAAATGAATGAACTTATTGCAAAGCACAACAATAAACTATTTCAATAGGAATAATAATTTTTTATAAATTTCATTTCTAATTATACCTTTTTCTCCAACATAATCAAGTCATTGTTTTACTCTTTAGTTTAGGGATAATTAAATGTTCCTCCCTGCAACTTATAAATTCTTCTGTAAAAATTCCTCTATAGGGGCCCGGGAGATAGAATGGAGGTAAGGCATTTGCCTTTCATGCAAAAGGTCATCGGTTCGAATCCCGGTGTCCCATATGGTCCCCCGTGCCTGCCAGGAGCAATTTCTGAGCATGGAACCAGGAGTAACCCTGAGCACTGCCGGGTGTGACCCAAAAAAAAAAATTCCTCTATATTCTTCGGCAAGTATTTTCTAACAACTATTCAATAAGCTCATCATATATATCTTTCCAAAAAAATTCTCAAACACTGCTTTCTAAAAGTCTCTAAAAACGAGTACTGAACTGATCAATATTGTGCATTATTAAAATCAACTATATATTTCTAACAAAAATATAAATATTACAGAATGAATCAAAATACCTTCCTGTAATATATTTTACTATCTCCTAGCAAAGCAATTCATATTTTTCAAAACTCTACATGACAGTGATAATATATTGTCCTTATGTACAATTTCTCTTAAGTCAGATTCATTTCTTCCTTTGCTATTTCTCCAAATTTAAACTTAAATTTTAACTTTAAGCTCCTCTATTTCATTCTTATTTTTCAATCTCTTCCAAATGGATGGGATACTTTGCCTAGCCTATATTTCTGCACATTCAAATGTAAAGTTTATCAATTACTATAAATTAAAGAATTGGAAAAATGAGATTTAGTAATGAAATCTTTAAATATAAAAGAAATTTGACCTTTAAATTTCATTATAGTATTTTCAAATAAAATGCAAAAATCACTAATTGTTGTATTTGTCAAAATAAACAAACAAACCATTGATATTATCAGTTGAGTTTATTTCATTTACTGGTCTGTACTGAAAGATATCAGAAATTAATGCTATAATTCATTTTGGTGGCTGCGTTTAAAATCTTGAGAATTTGGTTTGCAAATTGTGTTACTTTCCAGGAATCAATAATTTTTTAAGCAATAAAGTCTCAAAGAATTTTTTATTGTCTACTTTTATGTGAAAAATGAAGGCATAAAATTCACCACCTAAATCTGTATATTAAGACTTAAAAAATAGGTCAAATATTCCTGAAAAAAAAAAAAAAAACAACTACCAACTCTGTTGGCATAAGGAAATTTTTATGCTTGCATGTAAAAACAAAACAATCCATGCATACACAACAAATACTATATTGTGGTTTGGAAAAATATTAAATCATAAAATAAAAATATCTAGGATTAAAATACTCTCTCTGAGCAATTCTTCATCCCAATTATTTTCTTGAAGCATTAATCCCTCATCTGGCCTCTTTAGTACTTAAAGAATCAAAAAGATCATAAGGAAACAAATCAGCAAGAATTAAAGATATGCTTATTGTTGATTTAAATGGTTTAGTTTTTGACATTCAAAATTGTAGGTTTATGAAAAGATATTATTATTTTAATGTAAGGGGCTCAATAAAATACAACTAAGATGTTGATGTATCTAACAGAATTTCGATTCATTTTCTAAAAAGAGGTAAATTTTGAACTGGTACATCAATCTAGGTTTTGTTCACCCCCACTTTCTCTTTTGTTTATTAAATAGCTTTCCATTTTCAATTCCTTCTAATCATCTCAATATAAAAGAGCACAAGTTAGTTGATCCTGGAAAAACATCTAATACATTCACAATGAAAATATGGCAATCTAAGTACCTAACAACTTCAAACTCCAAGGTGGGAAATAAATATTTCACACAAATCCAAAGCAAAAGATTAAACAGACCGCACTTGATCCAAACATGTCAAAGAAACTTAATTCTTAGCCAACTTACCCAATTTTTGTCTTCTCTTTTAACTTAGAACAAGTTTTTGGTTTTTTACTCTCTTTGTCCTTTGGCTTGGATTTCATTCTTCTGCCTTTCTTTTCCTCTTTTCCTTCAACTGAAGCACTAGGAAAGTTTTCAGGACTCATTACTCGTGGAATATTGCGTTCCCCACGCTCCTTTGCTTTTGCTATGGCTTCTGATATTATTCGATTAGCCTTTTCTTGCTTGCTTTCTGATTCCACCTTTTTTCTCTGCTTCTTCTCAGACATGATCCTCACCTGGGTATTCTGCAACTTAGTATATGTCCCAGAACCATCGTTCTTCTTGGAAGATGGAGGCTAGAAAAACCAGAATATTTTAATACAATATACCAAAATATAGAAAAAGCAAAATAAATATCTGAAAAAAATATACTTAAAAAGGCAAAATGTGTAGGCAAATATGTGAGTGCCACAAATTTCAAATTAAAACATTTTACTGATCTAGAAATTAGTGTATGCCTATATTTTTGGAAGATTAACTATTATATTTAAAAATGTTTTTAAATAAGGATAATTCAAAATCAGTGATATTTATTTCATGGCATTCTTGATTAATTGATTTATATTTTATCCTGTAAAGAGGCTGTTTATTCGAAATAAAGTTCTGTCTTTCCTATTCATTACAGTAGTAAAATTAAAATTTTTAAATAGCAATTTTATTTTATAATGACTAGTTCTTACTGCTTATTATGATATTTAGAGACTAAGCTTCTACTTTCCCAGAAACCAGAGCCTAAACCTAAAATAATTTAAATCATTTTAATATACAATCTATTCAGCAACATAGCTAGTTAGTAAACAGACATTCCCATACTTAAAATTAGAAAAAGTTTTAGTCTTTCCGTGGAAGAGTTAAATATGTATTTCCCCCTTTCTAAATCAACATTTTGCTCAGGCAATTCTAGAGGAAAAAAAACACGTTTATAGTACTACGTTAAAATTATTAATGTTTTAGCAATATTACTAAAAGCAGATAAACAGCATTTTAGAAAGAATATATGTTTTCAAACACACATTCATTCACATATACTTAGATCACAGTTTTGTTATGTTCTTACCCGTAAACATGCCTCTGACTATAGCAAAGGAAAAAAACACCAGGAATTTCCAAACACATTTTCATGCTGATTCCAGTGCTTCACTGGATATCTTTTTTCTATACCTGCCTCATCAAAGGTTTCATAGCAGTGCTGCAGCACTGGGAAAGGAAAGAGGGTTTAGAATCGCTCACTAAAATGCCACCTCAAGGCCTACAGGCTGTAACAAATAACCAAGACTCGAGAAAACAGCAACAAGCTCAAGATGGCGATGCAGTACGACTCCCGCAGCAGCAGCCAGTAATAAGGAAGGTTATTCAATCCCATTAGCCTTTTAGCCCAAAGAACCCCTCCTCCTCCCACTCATTCAGGCTTTCACTTACCCTTCCTCTTGGCCTCTTCACTGAAGACATTTTTGGCGTCAGACAAAGGCTTGCCCTCTGCTTTTTCACCACCCCAGGCAGTGCTCAAGAAAAAAGCATTGAAGAAGATTCCTAAATGGCCTATTTAGCAAGCTGCAACCAAGAGATGCACAACCCTCCACAAACACACATTGTGATTTATCAACACATTTCTGCCTTGGCAAGTTTATATCCACTCTTCATCCTATTTAGATAAGAAAAAGGCAGTAAACCCCTCCTAAAAAGCTGAATTTCCTCAATAGCAGTAAGCAGATAGCCAGATTCCAACAAAGCACAGAAAGAAATGAATGCACAAAGCATCAAAATGCATCAGCATGAATATTAGAGATGTCGTTAAAAATACTGACTCCTTCTGCGGAAGTAGGCCAGCAGATGGTGCTACCAGTTATTATTCCATTAGACTCTGCAATTTAACCCCCAATGGACTGTTCCCTCCATGTAATACATTAACTCTCACTCTGCCATTTCCTGCAGGAAAGTTTTAAAATGTGCACATAAAGAGCCTGATTCTTAAAAAAACCATCGTAAAGCCAAATGAAATGGCTGGAGGTGCTACTAATATTAAAAACAAAATTAAGTATAAATTTTATTGGAGGAAAATATTTTTCTCCATAGTACTTTGAAATGTTTAAAATATAAAAGTAGTTGAAGGAGATCAAAGGGTTAATGAGTAAGTCATGCAAAGAAATCTAACAAGTGATTTCTCTTTAGAAAATTAGATAAGATTTCTTACAATTTTTAACTTTTAAAAGCTCTGTTATTTTTAAAGAGGAATGAAGCGATTTTTATTTAGAATTTAAATCTAGAAAGTTCAAGAATATGAAACAATAAAAAGCTGTCTAAAGGAACTGCAAATTTTTATATGAAGACTTGACTACATTAATTTATTTTCTTAACAGTAAAATCTTTCTTGATCTTTACTCAGCATCCTATTTTATCTGCACTATTGAGTTTTTCAGATAAAATTTCACTTTATTAATTCATCAAAACTAATCTCAAAACCACCAGAATTTTCTTAGCAGTACAATTTTTCCTTTTCTATAAAATAATGAAGACTATTTTATAGCAATGTCCTTAAATACCTAAAAGTAAAAAATGCTGCTTGAAGGTGTTTCTCTTTGACTAACACCATTTTTTAAAGTGGATCTGGTAAGTCTGTTAATACAAAGAAGTTTTGTTTTAACCCCCTTTAAGATAAGGTCTTTAGACAACAACATATGAACAATCTGTACATCAGGAAAAGAAATTAAATGCATAAGATCACTAGTAGCAAAGAAAGGAATCTAACTGCCTGAGATAAAAACATAAATGTCACAAAAGACAATACTAAGAGATATAATCACTAAGTGTCATGGACTAGATTAAGAATTTCATGAGTAATTTAATTCTAAACTGGTGGTAATAAAGGTGAGAAGAGAATTAGAGAAATTTGCATAGTGATACTGCATTATAGAACAGAATGGAGAGAGCAAATGGTTAAAAAAATTTTCAGTCTATAATATACTAGGTAACATTCTTCATATATATTGACTGAATCTTCACAATAACCATGAGACATATTATTGTTAACTAATTTTAGAGTCAACAGTAAGCAAACTGGTGAAGTAAACATTGATAACTAATAAATAATAGGGAGGATTAAAATTTTATTAGCTAGCTATCAAACTTCATAGACTACAGCAGAAAATAAAAGTAAATCTTGTTGAGAAAGGGTGTTGATGCCATGTGTGATAAGTTTAATTCTGTTCACATTGAGCTTTGTTCAACTAAAAATTTAGGACAATCAATAAAGAGAGTTCAGGGCTTTAATATAAGATGTGCCTTCCCTTGATGTTTTCATTCAATTATTTTTTATTCAGTAACTACAACAAAGTCTAAGATACTTTCCAAAAGATCTCACTTTTATCATGTCTTCAATAGATTCTATTGCTAGATATAGTAAAAATAAAAATAAAACAAAACCTCAATTATTTAACCATAAAGATTAATAGTAAAAAACAGAGAATCTGGGATTGGAGCCATAGCAGAGTGGGTAGGGAATTTAGCCTTGTATGCAGTCAACCCATTTTCAATCCCTGGCGTCCCATCTATTCCTAAGCCTACCATGAGTAATTTTTGAACGCAGAGTCAGGACCCTAAGTAAACTGCCTGGTGTGGCCACCAAACAAAAACAGACAAAACAAAATAGGGAACCTGAGATCAGAATTCTGTTATTTTTAAGAGTGATAGCTCATAACTTCTGGCTTGATCTCAGACACTAAATAACATACCTTTAGGGACCAAATACATCACACACACTCCAAATGTGGCTCTAGTGGTCTCTTAGTATTATTGCTGAACCCAAGCTACACAGCATATTGCCAGGCAGAACAGAAAAACTAAGCCCACAGAGACAGGGCAGATATCACTGAGAGTGTCTAAGTCCTCTTAGCTATAGATAAAGGTAAAGGTAAACACACACACACACACACACACACACACACACACATTTTTAAAACTATTTTCCAAAGAGTATCAATAGAAATTAAGTGCATAAATATTTTTATGTATTTATATTTATAAATCCGTCCTACACAGAGATACAATAGAAGGGACAGAGTCCATGTTTCCCATATGTGCAACCCTGGAAGTAGGAAATATGTAGCTGATAAATGTTTCTCAACAGTATGGTTTTCCCTTTTCCCTAATTCAGGCAGTCATCAAATTCTGTTATATCTATTTGGGATTTTCTTTTTAAAGTTTTCCTCCTCCTTTTTTTTTTTTTTTGGTTTTTGGGCCACACCCAGTGATGCTCAGGGGTTACTCCTGGCTATGCGCTCAGAAGTCGCTCCTGGCAGACACGGGGGACCATATGGGAACCGGGGGATCGAACCGTGGTCCATCCTAGGCTAGCAGGCAAGGCAGCAAGGCACCTTACCTCCTGCGCCACCTCCCGGTTCCCTTTCCTCCTCCTTTTGTTTGTTTTAACTGCATTTACATTTTGGTTATACAGGAAAACATTGTTATTTGTAAAAAGGAAATATATTGTCTTTGAGTGTGACAGACCATAAAGTAGGCAATCAACCCTCCTATGATTTAGTAAAAGAAGTTCTTTGGGGGGGGGGCAGCGAGGTGTCGCTAGAGGTTAAGATGAAAATTCAGTGTTAAGTACTCTTCCTGAATAAATGAAAAGAAAATGGCAAATTATAACAGAGTTGAAACTTTGAGTATATTTTTTGGTTACAGAAGCCAATAGGATGTTTAAATATATGTGTGAAAAGAGGAAGAAAACCGAAGAGTTTTAGTATAGTATAAGTAGGAAATTTTAAAGCACTTCCCATATAATAATTCTCTTTTGGTGGGGAGGCACACCCAGAGGCATTCAAGGGTTACACCTGGCTCTTTGCTCAGAAATCATTCCTGGGGGCCCAGGAGATAGCATGGAGGTAAGGCGTTTGCCTTTCATGCAAAAGGTCATCGGTTCGAATCCCGGTGCCCCATATGGTCCCCTGTGCCTGCCAGGAGCAATTTCTGAGCATGGAGCCAGGAGTAATCCCTGAGCACTGCCGGGTGTGACCCCAAAACAAAACAAAAACAAAAACAAAAACAAAAAAAAAGAAATCATTCCTGGTAGACTTGGGGACCATATGGGATGCCAGGAATCAAACCTGGATCTGTCCCAGGTCAGCCCGTGTGCAAGGTAAATGCCTTACAGCTGCTCCCCCATACAGTAATTCTAAACACCAAAGCATCAGTATTAAAAAATTAACACTGTACATAAATAAGTTTGATAAATAATATGGTCTTCCCTCAATACTTGTTCTCAAATATTTCTTACTAGTAGATGAGGAGATAGCTCTGAGGATTAATGCTCATGCTTTAAATGAAGTATTTTAAAATATAGTCCCTGAACACTGCTACATTTGACCACAAAACAAATTGAAAAAATATAAAAATGTCACTTAAAGAATAAAACATTTTAGAAAACATCTTGGAACTGAAGAAATAGTACAGAGCTAGGACATTTGCCTTGCACTGGAGGCAAGCCATGACCCTGGAACCATACATGGGCTCCTGTTCAGAGAGCCGCTCCTGACCATTGTTGGTGTAGCACACACATACTGCAGTGAAGCATTGAATAAATAATAAAATAAATAATAAGACGCCTCAGAAGTAATTTCCCTACTTAAAAGCGTTCACAATTTCTGGTATATTTTCTTACTTGAATTCACAATATTCAGTCATAATTTAAAAAAAATCACTAAAAAGAGGAGCTAGAGAGTAGTACAGTAGGTAGGGAACTTGCCTTGCACACAGCTGCCCCAGATTCAATCCCTTACATCTAATATGATCGCCTGAGTACCACCAGGGGTGGTTCTTGAGTGCAGAGCCAGCTATAACCTGTGAACACTGTTGGTGTGGCCCCCAAACTAAAAACCAATGTACCCTACAAAACAGACATTTAAAAGAAAAACATTTCTAAAGAGTACTGGTACAAGTCTTTCTAAAACAAAAACAAAAAAAATGTGAATATTGTGATTGTCCAATAATCCCACATAGATGACTGTTGATCCAAAGTTCATAAAGCACTAAATCCATGAAAATTAGAATGAATAATTTTTCCAAAGTAGTATATCAAGTTGCCATCATCTATTTTTCTCCAGACAAAAACACAGATTGGAGTGTGCTAGTGGCCATCTGGCAAAATAGATCTAAGATTAACTCATGCACTTGTGCTAGTAGATCCTGATAAAGTAGAACTAATGAAGCTGTGATCAAGTGGCAGTCTAACTAGCTTATAACACTAACCAATGTGCTCTCAATTCTTTTAACAATGTTTTTTTAAATATACTGATATGATAAATACAAAGAGAAAAGTCAAGTCTTCCAGTGGGGACATTGGGACTTGGTTGTGTTGAAAAAAAAAAAACTTATTTTTTTAATTTATAATGTATTACAAAAATCAATTTTTAATTTTCAAAATTATGTGGTAATTTCTAAATTATGTGAATGCTCAAGAGGTTACTGACAGATACATAAATCATGCTTAGGGAAAGTTTGCATAAATACATCTGCAATAAGAAAAATATTACCAGGTCAAAAAGAGTATATCAAGGGAGGAAACACTGGTTGTGGAAAGGCGCTCATTTATTGTCACTGTGTAGTTGAATAACTTGAAAAATCGCAAATGGTAATGTATCTTGAAAAAACTGGCTGTAATGCTGTACAAGCACATACTTTCCACAGAAAGACTGATAATTTGGTAATTGCTAAGTGTCTTATTTACTGTTAATTAATAGGTATTCTATCAAGGCTTAAAGAACTTGAAACATGTGAATTTAGATTAGCATTGTATGTTACCATATCTTACACACCTGACCTGTTATTTGCCTAATATTTTCACTGTTATGTACCGCTTTTCATCTCAAAAAAAAAAAAAAAAAAAGAGTATATCAGGTCCAAGGGAATTTGTCTTGCACATGGCCGACTTGGGTTCAATCCCCAGCACTCTATTTGGTCCTCTGAGCACCGCCAGGAGTGATCTCTAAGCACAGAACCAGAAATGAGCTCTGAGCACTGCCAGGTGAAGCCCAAAACGAAAAGGAAAATATCAGCCCTAGTTTAATCCTTAGAGCAGCATATGGGCCCCTGAGAACGATCATTCTATCTAGTAATGGTTTATCTTTTATTCTTGATAGACTAATAGTTGAAGATAGCGCTTTTGAACAGTAAGCTGAAATATTATGAGCTGAAAAGTTTGATGGATAGGCACTGACATTCTTTATAAACTACCAGTATTTTGTGTCATATCTCAAAAGACACAGAAATACAAACACAGTCCTTACAAACAGATACTTATGCGTATTGGATTTCACTTTAAAAGTATGAAGAACGTGATTCTAAAAGATCAATGAAAGCTTCTCTTTCAGGGCAGTTTCAATATTATTCAAGTCAGGTTTCAGTATATCCTGAATTGTTAATAACAGGCAACCACAAAATCAAAGAACACAAAATTTTAAACTTAAAATCAGTTGAAAGGGACTATATATTTGCATACCTGCAGCCCAATACACTCTGTCACAAAGGATTAAAAAAAAACAACTGGATAAATGTAGAATGAAATTGAGCAAAGTTTGAGATGGCTCTATTCTTTTTTCTTTTCTTTTTTTTTCTTTTTTTTTTTTTTTTTTTTGGTTTTTGGGTCACACCTGGCAGCGCTCAGGGGTTACTCCTGGCTCCATGCTCAGAAATTGCTCCTGGCAGGCACAGGGGACCATATGGGGCACCGGGATTCAAACCGATGACCTTTTGCATGAAAGGCAAACGCCTTACCTCCATGCTATCTCATGGGCCCCCATATTCTTTTTTTTTAATATTTTTATTTAAACACCTTGATTACAAATATTATTGTAGTTGGGTTTCAGCCATGTAAAGAACACCTCCCTTCACCAGAGCAACATTCCCATCACTTGGCACATAGGCTCTATTATTCCAATAAGAAGAAAGGTTTGACCTTTGTCCTTCAGCTTCTGCACAAGAATTACCTAACAGGAGAGTTTTTGTTTAGTAGAAATTGACTACAAGATATAGACTGCCTAAATCAATCATATATGTAGTGTGAACTTTGAGTTACCCAGTGTCAGTTAACCAGGAGGTTGAGATCAAACTCATGGGCTATTAATTAATCAATCATATCTATGTAATAGGGCTCCAATAAAACTCTGAGTGAGCTTCCCTGGCTGGCTATACTCCAACTAGGATGTATTTGCAACATACACCAATGCTAGAATCTTATTTCTACAGAAAGTCATGTATTTAAACCCTAAAAGACCATATTTATTCCCTATAATACATACATACACAACAATGGAGGATAGCAGATAATGGCCTCCTTGCCAAAAGGCCAACCTAGTAAGGTGTGTCCTTCCTGCCAAAAACAAATCACAATTGTAAGAATTTTCAGTATTGCTCTAGGGGCCAAAGAGATAGTACAGCAGGTAAAACACTTGCCTTGCATATGGCTGACCTGGCCTAGATCTTCAGAATCCCCTAAACACTGTCAGAAGTGACCACTTAGTGCAGAACCAGGAGTAACCCTTGAGCATCACCGTGTATGATTAAAAATAAGTTATTTTGGGATGATACCAATGGGCAGGTGCTTGCATCGTGCATGGTTGGACTAGATTCAATCCCTGCCACTCCACATAGTCTCCTGAGCACTGTCAGAAAGGAGAGATCCCTGAGCAGAAAGCCAGGAGTAAACTCTGAGCATGTTAGGTTTGGCCCCAAAACAAAACAAAACAAAAAAACCCCACCAAAAAAAGGTTTTTCTTGGAAAACTTCAGAATAGTGGCAGAAATAAGAGAAGTCTTGGGATTATGCTAACCTTGCAGTTTTTATAACTCTTAGTAATAGTCTGCAATTAAAAAAATTTGATGGGAAAAGAAACAAATTTTGATCTGATAACAATCCTCATATGTTGACTCCAATTAATGTTTTCATTTTTTTTTTGTTTTGGGGGGTCACACCCGGCAGTGCTCAGGGGTTACTCCTGGCTCCATGCTCAGAAATTGCTCCTGGCAGGCACGGGGACCTTATGGGGCACTGGGATTCGAACCAACGACCTTTTGCATGAAAGGCAAATGCCTTACCTCCATGCTATCTCCCGGGCCCCAATGTTTTCAAATTTTTAAAAAACTTGTGAAAGAATAAAAACTAGGATTAGCAATGATAGCATTTTACCATTGTTTATCTATAAGAAATCGGTCTCAAAAAACTATTTCCCTAAATCTATGCTAAATTATTTCTTTTCTAATCTTTATAAATGGCAACATTTATTATATGTAACATTTATATGTAACCACATTGGATTAAAAAAACTGATATAAACATCTAATTACCTTAAAAATTTAAAAGCCTATTTCAAAAAAAGAGCAAGAAAGCACTGCTTTTTCTTAAGCTCAAGAAACATCATCTAGCCCTGAATCAATGAATTGCTACTGAGTTTAAGAGCTACAAAGATATGATTTCAACCAACAACTCTGGTAGACTAGAATTTTTGAGCTTTAAAGGAGACCACAGCCCCAAACTGGTAGTAATTTCTTTTTTTTTTTTTTTTAGTGGTTTTTGGGTCACACCCGGCAGCGCTCAGGGGTTACTCCTGGCTCCATGCTCAGAAATTGCTCCTGGCAGGCACGGGGGACCATATGGGGCACCGGGATTCGAATCGATGGCCTTTTGCATGAAAGGCAAACACCTTACCTCCATGCTATCTCCCGGGCCCCAGTAGTAATTACTTAAGGGAAAAAAAACCCTTTGTTTTATCTACATATTTGACACTATAAAATTATGAGTATGGTTTAAAAACATTAATGTATTGTTATCAGTATAATGAATAAGAAACGAAATATATTTTATATATATGACTGAATAATTTCAATAATATCAATAACTTTTTGGTAAAACACAAGATAAAACTAAAAAGCAAAAGCAAATATATAAGGTTATAAATTAGAATGGTGGTGAGCTTTGGAGTGAGAGCAAGTATTAACTAATAGGATATTCAAGGAGTCTTCTATATAGAATATTTCATTTCTTGATCTGAATATTGGTTATATACATGAATGACCAAAACTTACCAAATTGTTCATTTTTAATTTTTGTATTTTTTCTGTATCTCTTTCACAGTTTTGTGTTTTTCTGTATTTCCTGTATATTTTCTATATATTATACTTCAGGAAAATGCATATTAAAGATTATAATATTCAAAGTAAAGGCTATTATTCATCTTGTTATTGTCCTTCCTGGGTAAATAAGTCATTTCATTCAGATGTAAGGAAAAGACAGGTTGTTTTCTAGTGCAGTGATTAATTCAAACTAAAAACTTAGTTTTTCCTCCCTATCTTTTATAACTGGCTGTGGTGCTAACAAATTTTAGTTATGATGCTTCTACACTACTTGACTATGTTACCGACTGAGACACGAATTTGGAGGTTTGTTTTTGTAGATTTTGGGGGGCTTAGACAAAGCAGTGCTTAAGGCTTACTCCTGGCTCTGAGTTCTGGGTTTAATCCTAGTGGGGCTTAAAAAGGCTGTATGTGGTGCTGAGAATCGAACATACCTTCACTACAGAATTTATATACAAACTTGATAGGATTTGCACTCTTAGACTGTGAAACTCATGAATATTTTGGTTGTAGTGTTGGCCCAGGGTTTGCTGTGGTGTTCACTCATTTGCTCACCATGCACTGCACTTCCTGGAAACAGTGCCAGCTAGCATATTGTCAAAAAGTCATGCTTGATAATGGTGGTCATGCTCATTTAGTTGTATTCACACACACACACCTGGGTATAGTACAGTGACACCAGGAATCACAGACTGCAGAGCTACCAAGATTGAACGTTTGGCCTTTTTCTTACTGAGGGCATTTTAATTCACTGAGCTATGACAGGACTCTATTTTTCTTCGTTCACTGGTGTTGAGCTTTTGTTCAGAAATAAAGCCTGTATTTATTTTAGATCTCTCTTAATAGCATGGTCATTCTCTCTTAATATTAATTCTCAAAAACCTGGTTCAATTCTAACAATACTGAAATACTCTCATTTATTTTTAAAGATATACAAATAACTACTATTTATTTCTTGATCTGGATATTGGTTACATATATAAATGACCATGAAACTTATCAAATTGTATTTATAATTTTTGTATTTTGATAGCAGTAGACCTTTTCTCTAAAAGATATCCTAATTATGTATTAGGAACTCAGTTTAAATTATCACATTTTTAACATTCTTGCTAGTATATTTGTTACAATATACAGTAGCTATTTATAAGACAAGTTGCAATCAAACTTGTATCTTTAAAACCTCTTCAGTGTATGGCACAGTTTCATTGTAGGATGAGAATTATAATGGTAACTAAACTAAGAAGAATGCTATGAATTTAAATAAGACACTTCAATAAAGTATTGACGTATTGACAAAGTATTGACAGTATTTGATATAAAATAAGCATTCATCAAATGCTATGTTTTTTTTGTTTGTTTCTGTTTCTGGGTCACACCTGGAAGACAGGTGTCTTCTTCTGGCTCTGCACTCAGGAATTGTTTCTGGCAGGCTTGGGGGGGGGGAAGGGGGGGGATGGACCATATGGGATGCCTGGATTCAAACCACCTTCTGGCCTGAGTCTGCTTCATGCAAGAAATTGCTCCTGGAAGGCATGGGGGACCATATGGGATACTGGGATTAGAACCATTATTGGTTGGTCCTGGGTCTGCTGGCAAGGCAAACACCCTACCACTGTGCTATCTCTCTGGCCCACTAAATGGTTTGTTGCTACACTTAAATTATCTTTTAAAAAGTGCTATTGTTATGAGATAGTATATAGACATAAAAATAAAAATCTTAAAATTCATGTATGAAGGAGTACATATAGTATATTTATATGAAGTCTAAAATAGACAAAGCTTTTTCTATAGTGAGGAAACTTGCTAAGGCTGAGATTAGGACGATAACTAAGTGCAATGGGAAAGAGGAAATTTTAGGAGTTAAGGAAATGTCCAATAGTTTGATGAGAGATAACAGGTACCTGCATCTGTCAAAATTCATAAACTTTTATTATTAAAAAATTTATTTTGGTTTTTGGGCCAAAAAAACCAAAAGCATTCCAGAGTTACTCCTGGCTCTGTGCTCAGAAAATGCTCCTGGCAGACTCAGAAGACCATATGCGATGCTGATAACGGTACCAGAGTCCATCTCAGGCTAGCTGTGTGCAAGGCAAACGTCCTGCCACTGTGCTCTGGTCCTATTATTTAAAAATTTTACTGAGGTTTTGTGATTTACAATACTGTTCATCTATTAATACTGATGGTTTCTTGATCACATAATTCCAACACTACTACATAGCTTTTTCCATAGAGGCAGAGTAGATGAGAATTCCTTTCTCACCACATCTCCATCAAAACTGGTTTCTAAACTTTTAAATATAAGCTATTCTCACTGGCATAAAATGATATCTCAATGTTGTTTTAAAAAATCATATGATCAAATTCAAGTTTCTAGCTTTCTAGCATGCAAAGTACATTATTAGCCCATTGAACTCTCTATAGAACAAAAAATAATATATCTATATCTATATCTATCTATCTATCTATCTATATATATATATATATATATACACACTTTTTTTTTTGGTTTTTGGGTCACACCTGGAAGTGCTCTGGAGTTACTTCTGGCTCTACAATCAGAAATTGCACCTGGCAGGCTCGGGGGACCATTTGAGATGCTGGGATTTGAACTGCCATCCTTAGGCATGCAAGGCAAATGCTCTACCTCCATGCTATCTCTCTGGCCCCAGAACCAAAAATAATTTTATATTTTTGAGTTTATATATATATGTATATATAAATCATTTAATTGAACACTGTGAGATACAGAATTACAAAGTTGTTCACACAAAGTTGTTTAATCATACAATATACAATACCACTAATCAGTACTCATTTCCTGCTACCAATGTCTTCAGTTTCCATCCCACCCTACACCAACCCTCTCCCCTGACTGGTTTTGTAGCAGACATCCAAAAATAATTTTAAACATACTTCCCAAGTGAACATAAAAGCAGCAGGATTAATTTCATTCTTCTCTATTTTATAATTTCTTTTTTTATTAGTTTGAATTATACCACTACAAACTAAAGTAGTATTCTAATTTGATAATTTATGCTAGCTTATATCCTATTGGTAGAAAACATTTGGTAAGAATCTACCCCAAAACACAAAAGCACTAATTAAAAAAGATAAGTGTACACCTATGTTCACTGCAGTACTTAGTGCAATAGAACAGGATATGGAAACAACTCAAATGTTCAGAACTTAAAAGAGTGGATAAAGTTATGACAATAAAGTAATATGTAGGTACAAGAAAAGATGAAACCAGGCACTTTGCTACAACTTGATGGAACTGGAAGTTATCATACTAAGCAATATAAGCCAATGGAGGGCAAGAATTGGATTATCTCACTGGCTGTGACTGTGGTTCACAAGGAAACAGAACAAGAACATAGATAATGCCAATTGATAACAAATTCTGGGTATAGAATACAAATATGAGACTATATGGGGGAGTAGTACACTAGATGCAACACGGAGGCATGGATAATAATGCCTTGAGCACCTTGGTGAAGTAACTGTACACCAAGACCATATATGTCAACAAGATAATTCCTTAAACATATAAAAACTAATTAAAAAAACTAATTTTTGGGGGGGATCACACCCAGTGGCACTCAGGGGTTAGCCATGTGCAAGGCAAATGCCCTATTGCTGTGCTATTGCTCCACCCCCACAAAAACTAATTTTTGAAAAGACTATATTATACATAAGAATCACATTCAACAATAAATGTTTTGGAAAATAGCAGATTCAATTCAAAGTTATTTACAAAATCTTGAAACTCTTATTGTAGAGATTTCACGTATATAAATTTAGATAATAATACATCAGAAAATGAACTAAAACAATAACAAATTAATATAACAAGATACTTGGAACTATGCTGTATAGGAATAAATTCATTTTTATAATAAAGAGATAAAGCTATTTATTGGAATGAGGCAGAGAGATAAAATAGCAGGTAAGGTGGCTTGGCTTGCCTACAATCTACTGACCCCACATTTAATCCCTGTACCACATCCATATATTGTCCTATGAACACCTTCAGAAGTGACCACCGAGCAGAGTCGGGGATAAGCACTGAGCACAGCTTTGTATGGGCCCCCCACCCAAAAAAAAAAAAAAAACAGCAACAACAAAACAAAGATATTCTAAAGTAAAAGTATAAGAAAATGCCTAACAAATGAAGATTTTTATAGATCATTACAGAAACATTACAGAAAACATTCTGTTCAATCAAATTCTGAGATGTTACTTTGTATTTAATTTAAAGCATTACAAAGTTTTTTATTAAATGTTTACTCTAAGAATTCCACAGAGAACTAGTAGTAATTGAGCTTGACTTGAGGGGGGGGCAAAATGATCTTAAAAAAAAAACCCACCACTGATCCTCAGTAAACAGAATGTAACTTTTTTTGTATTTTTAAAAAACCATTGAAGATGGAGTAGTGTGAGGAAATCAGCCCACAGTCTTATATATTCAAAGTACATACCCAACAACTGCCATACATGCCCAATCCCCAAATTTATTATTTTTAATTACAATATTTTTTAAAAATGTGGGAAAGAGATCAGGTTTGTCTGCATTCAATGTCTACCCTGTAGATAGTCACATAAACTGACATAATTCTTAACAGCAATAGATGGGTTTAATACCTCTATGAAGGAAGATTGCCTTCAGACTGATTTTTGGATGGGCCAGAGTGACAGTACAGCAATAGGGCATCTGTCTTGCATGTAGCCAACCCAGGTCATATATCTGGAATTCCATATGGTCTCCTTAGCATCCCCAGGATTAATTGCTAAGTGAGGAGCCAGGAATAAGTCTTGAGCACTGCCAGGTATGGGTCAAAAACAAAAACATAGAATGAGTTTGGGAGACAGGGGAGAGATCTCAAAGAGCTGGAAAGCATTTTCTGAGCACTTCTAGAAATAACTTTAAGCACTAGTAGGCATATTCCCAAAAACAAACAGAAAAAGATTTTAGAAATCAATGTATATTAACTAGAAGTTTGTTGGCTTCTAGTGTGTGCTAGTAGTGTATTCTGTGAGTGCTTTCAGGAAGAAGGGATTAAAAATGATAATTAAATAGGACACTTGAAGAATCGCTACAAGGTCTTTAAAGAGTTGAGGGAATAAAAATGTAATATTAATGTATAGCCCTATAACACATTAAAAAATAAAAACACTTGGGGCCAGAGAGAGTACAAAATCATTGCTGGTAAAACTCAGGGGATCATATGGGTTGCTAGGGATTGAACCCAAGTTGATTCATGCAATGCTAGTAAGTGTCTTACCCACTGTACTAGCTTCCTGCCTCTAAAATAAATATTTTTAAAAGATATTACACAGTAAATGTTGGCAAGTTTGGAGACACTGCGAGTGGCAAAGTAAAATGTTGCACTTACACTAGAAAATAGATTACAAGTTAAAATGAATTGTCATATTATAAAGAAATTCTATTCCTACATATATTCCCTAGAAAAAAATGGAAATTGGCACATTTTTGCACATGTCAGTAGAACAATATTCATAATAGCCTAAATATTTTAACAATACAAATATCCATCAATGGGGCCCGGGAGATAGCATGGAGGTAAGGTGTTTGCCTTTCATGCAAAAGGTCATCGGTATGGTCCCCCGTGCCTGCCAAGAGCAATTTCTGAGCTTGGAGCCAGGAGTAACCCCTGAGCACTGCCGGGTGTGACCCAAAAAACCAAAAAAACAAAAACAAAAACAAATATCCATCAATAACAAATGAATAAACAAGTTGTATATTTTACACAACCATGTCTATTTGATAATAAATGAAACATTAACTCATTCTATGACAGACACCCATGAAGATATAATAGCAAAATAAAAGAATTCTGTCATAAAGGACCATATATTTTATAATTCCATCTATTTGAAATATCCAGAAACGGGCCAGAGCGATAGATAGCACATCAGTAAGGCATTTACCTTGTATGCGGCCTACCTGGGACAGACCCAGGTTCGATTCCTGGCATCCCACGTGATCCCCTGTGCCTGCCAGAAACTATTTCTGAGCACAGAGTCAGGAGAAACCCCTGAGCGCCACTAGGTGTGGCCTTAAAAACCCAAATAAGTAAATATTTGAAACCAGAAACAGTAAAAGCATAGAAAAAAGATTAGTGTCTAAACTATCAAGTTTTAGAAGAAAATGGGCAGTGACTATTAATAAGTATAAAGTTTTGGGAAAAATAATAAAAATGTTCAAACACTGGCCATGGTGCTAATTTCACGATTCTGTAAATATACCAAAATCACTCGGGTAGATTGCTTAGTATGTGAATTTTATCTCAATAATTTATTAAATTTAAATAAAATAATGAATTCTAAGGGGGACCTTATAAAATGTCAGATATCGGGCCAGAGAGATAGATAGGATGGAGATAAGGCATTTGCCTTGCATGGAGAAGGACGGTGGGGTTCGAATCCCATATGGTCCCCAAGCCTGCCAGGAGCGATTTCAGAGCATAGAGCCAGGAGTAACCTCTGAACACTGCTGGGTGTGACCCAAAACCCAAAAATAAATAAATAAAATGCCAGGTATCAAATCCAGGTCAGCCAGATACAAAGCAAAGACCCTGCCTACTATACTATCCTCTCTGACCTCTATCATGTTAACATCTGAAAGACTTGTTTCTATCTTCTCATCTTTTCAGCTACCAAGAATACTCTCAGAATGCAATTAGGGGAGAGAAGGAAGCACTGTAATGATAGTTGGAAATGATCAAGAAGTGGGTGCAGAAAGGAGATTAAGTGATATGCATGATACCCCTTTAGTATCAATGTTGCAAACCACAGGTCAAGGGAGGGTAGAAGTAGGGAGAGAGAGGATGAAGGGAGAGAGGAATGGAGGAGGGGGGGGGAAGGGAGAAAAAGAGAAAGAGAGGAGAGAGAGAGGGATAAAGAGAGGGGGGATGGAAGGAGGGAGGGAGAGGAATATTTACCATAGAGGCAGTCAGGAGGGAAACTGGGGACAATGGTGGTGGGAAATGCACATTGGTGGAGGATGGTGGACATGGTATAAGTGAAAGTCAAGCATGAGCAACTTTGTAACTGTATATAACATGGATAACTGTGTATCACAATTAAATAATTCTTAACACTCCCTGAGAAACATTTCCTAGAGATGAAATGCATACTTTGTATGTGGGAGTGTAGGTTAAATTTCTAGTACTCCGTGGTCCTCTCAGAACCACTACATATGTTCCCTACAAACACAAATGAATATTTTCCTATTTCATTTTCACCTGGACATAACAAAAGTAGGATACAAAGTTTTTCCCAATTTTATTGCCTCTTAAACATTTTTTTCTAATTTGCTTCTTGTTCTTCTATAACAATGTATAAAAGTGCTATTTTCAAGATTGCTAGTTACTTCTCATACTTACTCATTATCATGTATCCTTTTCAACGTATTTTATTTGTTAGAAATTGTTTCTTATAAACTTTTCCTAAAATATCTCTGCAGACTAAGGAATATGACAAAGTTTTAGGTCTAAATATTGGAGGATAGGGGCTGGACCACACTTGGCTATGCTCTAGGTTTACTACTGGAGCTCAGAGACCATATGTGGTCCAGAGGATTTAACTCAGCCAGAGTGACCACAGACAAGACAAATACCTTCTTTACCTACTGTACTAAGAAACATACCATCAGGAAATTACAGATGCACGTACTGAAAAGATATACTACAAAGCCAAAATAATGGTTTGTTTTAGAAAGGGAGAGGAATGGACTAAAAACAAAGTATGATTTAGAGCAGAGGGATGCATCTCAATTGTTTGAGCACATATACTGCATCGTAGGTTCCACCCTAGCACTACATGGCTCTCTGAGTACCTCTTGGTGTAGCTCTGGTGCCTCCAATCCTCTGCGCTTTCTACTATCCGTTATCAACACATTCTAAAAGAATTTACTATAAATTGAAAGTGCGTTTAGATGCTATTCCTCCAAATTATCCTGAATATTTCCTTGTTTTGCATATAGAAAAAGTTTTAAAAGCTATTTGCCTTGGCTACACAATGTGCAATTTAATACTCAAAAGTTCTGATCAGTTACTAGAATTGAACTTACACTGTACCTTAGCATAAAATATACCCAGGGCCAGAGATGTTATAGGGTGGGTAGGGCACTTGCCTGGTACACACTCCCAGCTTCCCATATGGTATCCTTTGCCTGCTAGAAGTAATTTCTGAATATAGAACCAGGAGTCCCTTAGCATCACCATGTATGCTCCAACTCCCCCCAAAAGAAATCCTTTATTTTTAATCTTAGCTAATATCTATATTGCTGATTGCTGCCTACTGCTATGAATGTTTCATATAGTGATTCCAACTTTTCCTTAAATATATGTATGTCAATTCCTCCTTGGTTTTTTTAATGTCTTTTTTTTTTTTTTTTGGTTTTTGGGCCACACCCGGTGACGCTCAGGGGTTACTCCTGGCTATTCGCTCAGAAGTCGCTCCTGGCAGGCACGGGGGACCATATGGGGAACCGGGGGATCGAACCGTCATCCGTCCTAGGTTACGCAAGGCAGGCACCTTACCTCCAGCGCCACCGCCCAGCCCCTGTTTTTTTTTTAATATTTCAAAAAAAATTTTACACAGTACATTTTTCTATTCCATGATTAGTCAAAAATTACATTTTGGGGGCTGGAATGATAGTACAGTGCTGACTTGACACCTTAAATTCAGGAGCCTGTCCAGGAATAATCCCTGGGTGCAGAGCCAGGAGCAATCTCCAAACACTGCTAGGTGTGGCTCCAAAACAGAAAATAAAAATCTTGAGAAATTGTAGCTCTTAGTCACATTAATGTATCACTTTTTAAAATGATACACTGGGCTGGAGTCGTAGCAAAGTGGTAGCGTGTTTGCCTTGCATGTGGCTGACCCAGAACGAACGTGAGTTTTATCCCTGGCATCCCATATGGTCCCCCAAGCCAGGAATGATTTCTGAGCACAGAGCCAAGAGTAACCCCTGAGCGCCACTGGGTGTGGCAAAAACTTAAATAAAATTATATAACAATAAATATGAAAATGGCAAGTATACTGATAGTTAAATGTAACCCTTCTCTTCATTTTAAAATGAGATTTAGATTGTTCCCACCTAAAGGACTATTACCTAACTTTATTTTTAATACATCACTAAAACAGTTTTCAAATATTTGTAATGTCTAACTCTTTTCTCCCCTCAAGATAAATAAAATCAAGACTGGATCCCTAATTTGGAACCTAAGCTTAGTTTAAAGAGTTTAGTGTATACTTTGCATACAAGTGGCCAACGATCCATCTCTGGTACTGCATAGTCCTCTGAAAATCTTTGGGAGTGGTCTCTGAGCAAAGAAGTGACAGTAGCAACTAGCCCTGTCAGATTGTGTGTGTGTTTGTGTGTGTGTGTGTGTGTGTGTGTGTGTGTGAGAGAGAGAGAGAGAGAGAGAGGAGAGAGAGAGAGAGGAGAGAGAGAGAGAGGAGAGAGAGAGAAAGGAGGGAGAAAATAAAAGAGATATTTAATTCACTTTTTTCTTCAAATTATTCAAATTTTGTCAATTTACCACTATTTTAGCCAACATTTCCCTGAAAGGAAAAAGTAAATTGAGAAAGCACATTCAAACACAGTAAGGATTTCAAGAATCTTAGAGAATAAATAATAGTAATCGCTAGTCCATTGTTCCTCACAAGATACACTGACAATGGGGGAAATATACGAAAGATTATACGCCAGCTAAATCATAAGTTTTTTGTTTTTTTTTTTTTTTTGGTTTTTTGGGTCACACCTAGCGGTGCTCAGGGGTTACTCCTGGCTCCATGCTCAGAAATTGCTCCTGGCAGGCACAGGGGACCATATGGGGCACCGGGATTCGAACCGATGACCTTTTGCATGAAAGGCAAATGCCTTACCTCCATGCTATCTCCTGGGCCCCTAAATCATAAGTTTTTATTAAAAGACAACTATAACAAAATAACCAAAAAATGTTACAGGGCTGGAAACATAGCTCAAATTCACTGTCACAATTATTAATCAGACAAGCTAAATATACACAAAAACATAGTACAGACAAGAAAATTCGTCGTGTTGATGGTAGGAGCTTAAACATAATTTTGGCAGCAAATCCAGTGTTTTTCCCACTTTATTAAAAAAATTTGCATGTGAAAATTTACCTCCAAAATTATCTGTTTTTTTCATCCCTGGAACTGAAAACAATGACTAATGCCAAGAACAAAGAAGAAGAAAAAAATGTTAATTCCTGTCCAATGAATAACTTTGTAAAAAAGCTGTTTAATGACAAAACTTCATAATTCAGTTTGCTAAGCCATTGTGGATTAGTTTACTAATTGATAGAACCAAAATATAACATTAAAAAAGTACTGAGGAGGGGCCGGAGAGATAGCAAGGAGGTAAGGCATTTGCCTTTCATGCAGAAGGACAGTGGTTCGAATCTCGGCATCCCATATGGTCCCCAGAGCCTGCCAGGAGCGATTTCTGAGCGTGGAGCCAGGAGTGACCCCTGAGCGCTGCTGGGTGTGATCCAAAAACCAAAAACCAAAAAACCAAAAAAAAAAAAAAAAGTAATAAGGAGGGACCAGAGAGAGGCCCATTTCTATTCCCGGCATCCCATATGGTCTTCCAGCCTGCCAGGGATGATTTCTGAGTGCAGAGCCAGCAGTAGCCCCTGAGAACAGCTAATTGTGGCCCCAAAATCAACCAATCAATAAATAAATAAAGTTTAGAAAAAAGTATTGAGGAGGGTCCAGAGCAATAGTTTAGGAGGTAGGGTGTCTGCCTTGCAAGTGGTCAACTGTGGTTTGATCCCTGTCATCCCATACTGTCGTCCCAAGAGTAATTCCTGAATGCAGAGACAGGAGTAACTCCTGAGAATTACTAGGCATGGCTCTAAACTCACAACTAAATTAAATTTAAAAGTACTGAGTAGCCATAGAAATGTGACAATGGGTTGAGGGCGTGACTTGTACATGACCAACTAGGTTCAATCCTGACACCTAATATGGTCGTCTGAACCCACCAATAATGATCCCAGAGCACAGAGATAGATCCCTGAGTATCACCAGCTGTAGTACAAAAACAAACAAAAAAACTTTTTAAAGTACTGGAAACACATTATAAAGGAATATCAACAATGATGATTTTAGAAATAAAGCAATATTCTGGAAATCAGTTTATCTGATTAAAAAATACAGAAAGCAGTTATTTTGAGGACTGGAGGTGTAGTACCATGTGTAGGGCACTTGCTTTACAAGTATCCAAACTAAGTTCAATCACCAGTACCTCCTGTAGTTCCAAGCCCCACCAGGAATGATTCCAGGGTGCAGAGCAAGTAGTAAGCCCTGCGCATCACTAGATTGTGGCCCTAAAACAAACCAAAAAAGTGGTTACTTCCATTTTATATGATAAGGAGTGATCTTTCTTCTCTGTTTCTTACTTTTAAGAATCTGATAATGAGAAACAAACAAAAAAAATCTTAGGCAAAACTGATATTCTAGTATTACCTACCATTTTAGGTCTGTTTGTTGTTGTTGTTCTGTTTTATTTTGGGGCCATATCCAACTGTACTCAGGGCTTACTTCTGGCTCTACGCTGAGGGATCACTCCTCTCAGGCTCAGGAGACCTTAATGGATCACCAGGGATCAAACCTAGGTGAGCCATATACAACACAGGCGCCCTGACCATACTACTATAGCCTCCACTTTAGATTTCTTATATATTGTCCACTATATATTGTCTACATATTTGTTTTGTGGGTCCTTTATCCCACCTCATTTTAAAAAGTCTTACACATGACAGTACTCAAAATATATATGTTGATTCAATAAATCACAATTACACCAATGCTTAGTGTATATCATGGCATCAAAAATCTGTATTCACCTTTTAAAAAAACTTAGGGCCAGAGAAATAGTATATTTATTTTCAGGTGCTTATTTTAAGGAGTCTCTAACATCACATACAGTTCCTCATGCACCACGAGGGGGCACTCTTGAGCACAGAGCCAGAAATAGCCCTGAAGGTAGGTAGCATATGACCAAAAAAAAAAAAAAAACAAAAAAAAACAAAAAACCTCAAAAAACAAAAAACCAACAAAATGAAACAGAAATGTAAGTCCCTATTTCTAATAAAATTTTAACGGAAATAAAATACCAAAAAAAATTCCACTTAATTCATATACAACACAGCATTATGTAGAATTATAGATGTTGACAAAACTGAATAAGAAATTTCTGGAATTTTTTTTCACGGAATCATTAAACTTCCAATACAAAAACACTAATAAGAAATTATACAAGGGTACTCTTAGTTCCTCTTGCATTACACAAGATTAAAGTAAATGAGTTCTATGAAGAAATAGCTGATTCTAGGTCTCCAGCAAAGAAAATCAAAACATCCTCTTGACAGTAACCACATGTAAAGGGAAAGAGGGGGAGGGAGAGGAGGAGACTATACAGAGAAAGGGAGAGAATAAGGGAGGGGGGGGAGGGGAGTAGAGGGAAAGAAGAGGGACGGAATTAGTGAGAGGAAGGAAGGGAGAAGTATCTGCCACAGAGGTGGGCAGGTGGGAGGCAGGAGGGAGGATGAGAAGCAAACTAGGGACACTGGGGATAGGAAATGTGCACTGGTGAAGGGAAGGGTGTTGGACATTGTATAACTAAAAATAAATCATGATAACCTTGTAACTGTATCTCTCAACTATTCAAGTAGAATTTTATAAAAATAAAATAATTTGCTCAATCAAGAAAGGAAATCCTTTTTGAACGGTAACATAGAAAGGTATTTAGAGATGAGTGAGAAGATGATAAAAGGGTTTGATTGAAAAGCTTTCCACAGCCAAACAGCAGAAATGATAGCAAAATTTTTAAAGGAATGTGAGTTCAGAGGTCAGATAAATAGTAAAAGGGTTAAGGTACATGCCTTGCATGTAGCTAATCTCAGTCCAATCTCACTGGCAACACATGGTACCCCAAACACTGCTAGGTGACCTGTGTAATCCCCAAAACTACAAGGTCTGAACAGTATCACATCCTAGCCAAAAGAGACCTTGGGGCCTCCAGAGCCCCACCTGGGAACCAGTTCCCTATCCTCACCCAACAAAACAGTGGCACCCCAAGTTTGTGAATACCACAGTAGTATCTGCACCTTGGCCAGGCCTTATTGTCACTACAACAGTCAACATTAAGGAATATAGAGGTATGACCCTTCTCATACCCCAATCCCAGGAGGATCTGCAAGCAACAAGAAATAACCCACATCAGGTTATGAAGATAAAACAGGTTCAGGAACTTCCACCATAAGCTAGCAGCAAGCAGGTAAAAGGGCACTCACTGGCAGGCAAACAGACAAGCTGTGGAACCAAAACTGTGTAAGTCTTTCTGAACCAAGGTCTTTATTGGGAAGAGTAGGACCACCCCCACGGGTAGAGAACAGGTTGAGATAGGGGGGCCAATTCAGAGGTTCTTCCCACTCAGGTGGGACAAGCATATGCAAAGAAGAAATCATCTTGATTATGATGAAAACCAGTTACACCAACAAACAGAACAAAGGGAATAAGAATAACTTAAAAAGGGGCTGAATTAATAGCGCAGCGTATAGGGTGCTAGAATTGCACACAACACTAAGGACTTCTAGTACCAACACAGTACCTGAAATATAAATAGAAGAAATTCAGACTGTTTCTTGCATATGCTACTATGAGTGAAAGGTAACTCAGTAAAGTGGAAAATAGTGAATTTAGAATGTCTGAGAAGCACTGAGTAACTAGAGGATTTCTGACACCCTGAGTTTTTGATATCTTAAGTCTTTATACGTAAATTTCAAGATATCAAATATACAAAAATAATATATACCAAGATATTACTAAAAAGACCAGACAATGTAAATAAGATCACCTTTAAAATAAACTATACGAAGGGTGGTCTAAGAGATGTGTTTGAGGACCCGAGTTTGATCCTTAGAATTACATGATTCCCAGCACTGCCGGACCTGGTGCTCCTAAGCACTAGTAAGTATGGCCATAGTGGCCTATGAGCACAGCTTTATTTTGTTGTTTGCTTTTTGGGGCAATACCCGGTGACATTCAGGAGTTATTCCTGGCGATATGCTCAGAAATTGCTCCTAGCTTGGGGGACCATATGGGACGCTGGGGGAGTGAACCGCGATCTGTCCTAGCCTAGTGCCGGCAAAGCAGAAGCCTTACCGCTCCAGCCACGGCTTTGGCCCCCTATGAGCATAGCTTTAATGGGTCCAATCATTGAACTGTCATGTCAGGTTATCACCAGGAGTATCCCAAGATCCCTGAGTACCACTTAGAAGGCATTCTCCTGGAAAATACTATGTTGGTAGTATTACTACTGCTAAGTATGCTTTCCATATTTACCACAATAATTTTTTTAAGTTACTTCTAAAAGACTTACTTTCATTTTATGAACTTAGGAAAATAAAATTTATTTACCAATATAATTTAATACCTCTAATTATGCTTTCAATATTTAGCATGTTAATTTTCTTAAAGTTACTTCTAAAAGACTTATTTTCATTTTATGCACTTAGGAAAATAAAATTTATTTAGCAATATGATCTTGTAAGTATGTCTTTTGGCAACATTTCTTTTTGTAGAAAATAACACTCAAAATCACATAGCAGTTTTATAAGCATTTTGCAATAATTTCTATTATAACTAAGTAGACGTAGACACTCAAATGAAAAGTTCCAGTTTTTGTGAATTTGTCATTTACAAAAGCAATTAGGCCTTGGATAGTTTTTGTATACCATATTACAAAATGTTTATTATTTTCAAAAACGAAATATTTGCAAATTGCCAAAATATCAAGAAACAAAGAGTTAATCTAGAAACTTAATATGAGTTTCTTTAATATTTGCTTATTTGTTGGCCTCCCAAATGGTGGTCTAGAGGCCCAGAGGCTATTCAGCTAACAGAGTTAAAGGATCTGAGTACATGCTCCTGTTTGTTTGGGTCCTGCAGTGCCAAGAACATCTGTGACAATCCTAGCAGTGCTGGGGGCCTTTGATATATTCCTTAAACATTATGGACTTCCTTAAACATAATGGCTATACTATCTCTTGATCTCTAATTTTTTGTTTAGTTTTGTTTAGTGGTAACCACTCAGCAATGTTCAGAGGTTATTGTTAGCTCTGTACTCAATAATTAATCCTGGTGGTGCCAAGGGATCATATGGTATGCCAGGGATTGAACCTGGGTTGACCCTCAATTACTAATTTTTGTTTTTGCTTTTTATTTTTGGGTCACACCAGGCAGCGCTCAGGGGACCATATGAGATGCCAGGATTCAAACCATCATCGTTCTACCTTTCCTCCATGCTATCTCTCTGGCCCCTTCAATTAACAATTTTTAATTAAAAAATTTGTTGTTGGCTTTTAGTTGAATAGTGCTTCCAGCACTACTCTGGACCCAAGGAATTTCTTCTTTAAATGGTCAAAGGCCAAAGAGATAGTACAACAGGTAGAGTGCTTGCATAGACCAGGGTTTGATCCCTGGCACACATATGGTCTCTTTAGCCCCACAAGAAGTAATTCTCTGTACATAGAGCCAGGAATATACTATCTCTATGACCCTGAAGAGAAAATTTTAGAAATCAATGTTATTATTTCTAATCACTCTTAAGCACTATAGAGTTTGACTTGCTACTTATGTGACAGCAAGGAAATCTCTAACTTGAAGAACAAGTATGATTTTAAAATTCTTTGTCTGGAGCCAGAGAGATCAGATAATTTAGCAGGTTAGGTGCTTACTTTGCCTTGTGGTCCACCTGGTCAGCATCACATAGATCAACCTGAGCACCTCCAGAAGTGATTCCTGAGTGTAGAGCCAGGAGTCACCCCCTGAGTACTATCATTGTGTGTGTGTGTGTGTGTGTGTGTGTGTGTGTGTGTGTGAGCATAAAGACAGTGGATGGCAATGGAAACTTACATAATAAAATGTCAACAATAGTATTTTTGCTGGAGATGCTATAAGAAGTTCATTGTTCTGTAAGATGTACAAATGGTTCAAGTTTTTTTTTAATAACCATCTCTTAAATTTAAAAAATTGTTGACATTCAGGTATGAATGTTAAAGATTTTGATATACAGGTTAGTGCAACTTCACTACCATGAAAGTGCCCAAGTCTTTTCACTACAGTCTTCATGTTATTATTTGTAGTCAGTCTCTTCCTTCTCTACCTATAACTCTTTCTAACACCATTTCATAAAATATTCTAACACCATTTCATAAAATATCAAACTGTTTTTTGGGGGGCCACACCCAGTGACACTCAGGGGTTACTCCTGGCTATGCGCTCAGAAATCGCTCCTGGCTTGGGGGACCATATGGGATGCCAGAGGATCAAACCATGATCCATCCTAGATTAGCGCATGTAAGGCAAACGCCCTACCACCATTCCAGCCTCTAAACTTTTTTTTTTTTTTTTTTTTTTTTTTTTTGTGGGAGGCCATACCTGGTAGTGCTCAGGAATTTGACTGCTTCTTTTGACTGATCTGAATACTTCTCCATTCAGAAATTATTCCTGGCAGGCTCAGGGGACCATATGGGATGCCAGGAATCAAACCCTAGTAGGCCTAATGAAAGGCAAATGCACTTTTGTTTGTGTTCTCTTTCCAGCCCAATATTAAACAATATGAAACTTTTTTTATCAGAAAAAACTTAAAATGTGCCTCACATAGGTTATTTAAAATACTCCTTCTCAGAGTTCTTTCTGTGTGTGTGTGTGTACCACACCCAGCAGTGCTCGTGTGTGTGTGTGTGTGTGT
>PVKC010001078.1:0-54595 GCA_004027635.1 Crocidura indochinensis
TTATTTAAATTTCATATATCCAGTCATAGGCCAAGCCACTAATATTTATGCTCGCTAGCCTCCAGGCTGGTTTTTAATGTAAAACAAAACTCCTGGAGGAACTCTAATTTTATACACAGCACCTGACACAGCAGTGGAAAGAATACCCCATGGGATCTTAATTAGAGCAAAAAAAAAAAAAAAAAGGGGGGGGGGATGGGATCCTTTTGCAGTGTTAGAAGAAACAGGCACCTGGAGAAACAGTTTCTCGAAAAATGAGAGAAAGCAAGAGAGAAGTAAAAGGATCATTTGATGACAAGGAAAACAGACATCAATTAGTTAAAAAACAAAATACCTGGGGTGAGGTGGGGAGGAGAGACACTTGGGACACTGGTGGTAGGAAAAAAATATGAATAAGATATCTTGACATTATTCAGAAAACAACAACAAAATACCCAATATGTGAGGGACTGTTATATAATAAAGCAACAAAAAGGGGGATAAAAGTGGTCTGTTTTTTTTTCTTTAAAAAAAAAAAGGTAGTGCACACAAAAAAATTAGTCTCAATGTGAATGAAACTGCACTTTAATAACCTGTGAAGAGGGGCAGGAGTAATAGCACAGTGGTAAGGTGTTTGCTTTGCACGCAGCCAACACAAGGAGGATCCTGATTCGAATCTCGGTAGGACCTTCACACACACACACACACACACACACACACACACACACACACTCACACATCTCAGCATGATGTGATTTTAGTTCTTTACAGGTTTTAGTTTTTACAGATTTGTTTGAGCCCAGAGTGGATCTTTACCCAAAGTGCCCAAGGTGACAAGCAATCCTTCCACACACCTAAATATAACTGATTACTTAGGAGCACATTCATCTGGGAATTTAATTTGAGGCAGAACTTCATTAAGGCAACACGAAATAAACAGGTATTGGGCAAACATCCTAAGACATAAATATATTTATTCAAACACAAATTTGTATTGTAATGACCCAGTCTGGGGCTTGAGCACTTTGTTTGAGGTCATTAGAGAGTCTGCTCTCTGCAAAGCCACGTTCACTTATCTCCACTGCACAAACAGTAATGTGAAACTCTTGTCTTAAAATATACAGTGTGGATCTTAGCCTATCTGTATAGACACGACAACGATGTTAGGAGCCTGCATTCCCTGGGCTTATATTATTTCTCGAAAAATAATCAGAGGCTCTCTGCTTAGCTGTCTAAATAAGAAGCACTATTAATCCACACCTCTCCAAGAGGTGACTATTCCAGCAATTTGTCTAAGGAAGGTGTAAATTCGCTCTGCCCTTTCTGTTTCTGCACCAAAGCCTATGGCAGCTCCCCTGAGGAGAGCGTGCAGAGCACCAGGCCCTCCAGTTTGACCCCTGCTGGAATCAATTTATGGCCTCGAGCACAGTGCTTGATAGTCCTTGCAATTCTCTATTAGTTTCTGTAACTCCTGATATTATTCTTATTCATATAAATGTCAAATTCCTATTGGTAACTTGACCTAAAAGTCTTCGTACCCTCAGTTTACACCCTTTAAAACATTTCAGCGATGAAGGCATTAAATTGAACACCCAAGACAGGGAATTAAGAACAGTTTTGTGGTTGTTTTTTGTTTGGGCTACAGGTTGCCCATGTTATGTAAAGACTGATATCATAAAGAAATATAACAATCACTTGGAAGAACAAGTCATTTTTCAGTAATGATAATGATAGAAATCACTGTTTTCAGCAAAGAAGGTTGGTAATTAAGAATCATAAAAAGCAGGGACCGGAGTGATAACACAGTGGTAAGATATTTTTTGCCTTGCATGCAGCCAACCAGGAAGGACCCGGCTTTAATCCCCAGCATCCCATTTGGTCCTCTGAGCCTGCCAGGAGTGATTTCTGAGCACAGAGCCAGGAGTAATGCCTGAGCACCCCCAGGTGTGGCCCAAAAACCAAAAAAAGAATAAAAAAAGCATAAAAATTATAAAAAAGCATAAAAATCATAAAAAGCAGAGGAAGAAGGTTCATTGAGGTTTGAAGGCTATTTTCCATAGAACATAATTACTCCGGTTCAAAATACTGCTTGTAATAAAATATTAATTTGGAAATATATATACACAATCATCTTCATGGCAACACTTACTACAATAGCCAGGATACTTAAAAAGCCCAGATGTCCAATGGCAGAAGAATGAACCAACAAATGGTGATATATATACAAATTAGAATACTAGGTAGCTCTAAGAAAAAATAAAATGATATATGTAGTACATTACAACCTGGATGGAACTAGAGGGTATTTATCTAGCAAAATAAATCCAAGGGATCCCAATACTAGTATAGCACTCATCTGTCATATACAGGAAAACAACATAAGATAAGAACCAAGACTAACCCTTTATCCCAGATTCCAGAAACTGAGATTAGGAAGTAGTAAGAGGATGAGTGTGGGCATTAAGAGGTAGGCTTGAATTAACATAAAGGGAATGGTGGAAGGTCTTGGACAGTGGTAAAATGCAGTTAACTGTGCACAGCAAAAACATAAGCAAGTCAAGTGCTTACCTTGCATGTATCCAACTTGGAGATTGGATCCCCAGCACCCCACATGATTCCCAAGGCCACCAGGAGTAATCCCTGAGCACAGAGGTAGGAGTAAACCCTGAGCACTCAATGATGACTCCCATACAAACAAAAATAATCTCCCAAATCAAAACAAATGTCAACAATATTGTATCTGTGCCATCTAAATTTGAATCAGTTAAATTAAATATGGTACATAAAGGTGTGGTGTGCCTAGAAGAGGAAAATGCATCAAACTTAATGAACTTTGGTTCACTTCTGTCCACTTCCCAAATCCTGCTAAATTTAGATGATGATGCAGCCTAAGGATATGAAAGAAGCAGCTGAGCTTGGTAACCAATAAGACCACTACACTAGTTCCCTTGATCTAGGACCAGAGTCTGACTATGCAGTGATCCGTGTCTGTCCTTAAGACTGCTTGACTTCAAGGTCCTCTATGCTACAACTCAAGTTAGGTCAATGAAAGTAGACATTAGTCTTAGATTTATTTTATTAAAATAAAATATTTTGTTAAAAGACGTATTTTTAAATACTCTAGTAGATGCTAAAAATACACATAAGACTCTTGAAACCAACGACTGAGGCAACCATGTACAACAATGTACATGATGATGTTAAACAAAAAGGAGATGATAAGTGTGATATACAGTATAATATTCTTGGCAACTAGTAGACAACAGGGAGTGGCAGGAGATAAAATTGATATTGTTATTGTTCTTGTACCAGAGGCAATGGGAACCATGGAACAATGCAGATGAAAGGAAAACAAGGTTTGTACCTTAGAAAGAACATTCTGGCAGTAAAGTGAAGGGTGAGCTGGAGGAAGTGAGTTTAAAGTCAGGAAGTATTTATGTGGCTGTAAAATTAAAAAAAATGTCCACAACGAGAACAGTGACCAGGGGACCCAGAGGGCTGACTTGAGTATATGTATGGAAGATTCATGGAATCCATTGGCAGGTTCGATATAGCATGAAGATAAGCCCCCCCAAATGTTTCTGATGTGGTTGGATGGACAGGGGCATGTTTTGATAGGATAATGAGGAACTGTAGGAAGAGGAAGTCTGAAAAGAAAGCATGTGTGTGCCTGAGATGACTTAACCCCAGTGTAGAGAGCCCTTTCCAGAGCTAGATGGCTGGACACAGAAAGGAATTAGGGGACTGGAAGAAGAGATAGAAGAGATGGAGAAAGGGAGGGGAAGGTTGGAACTGGAATTGAAAATAGGGGATTGGCCAACATAAAAGAGAAGACAAACAAGCAGAAAGATTGAAGAATGAGAGAGGAGGGTAGAAAGAACAGAGACCAGAGTTTTGGGGAGGAAGGAGTAGAGAGGGTGGGAAATGGGTTCAAGAAATAGGGAGCAATGTCCAACTTCAAAAAGCTGGGAAATAAGAAGAGATGAAGAACAGAAGAAAGGCAGGTCAAAGCAGGCACCATAAAGGGCTTCGGGAGAAAAGAGATAACTGAAATAACCCAAGACTTACCAGGAAAAAGTTAAGAGGGAAAAAAGAGTAAATTTCAGAACATTCTACACAGACTGGAATAGAGAATAATTTAACTCACCTTTTAGAAATCTTATAGAAGAGAAAATGGAGAGTACTAAGTCACATCCTGCCACTGCAATTATGAGTAGCAGAAAGGTCCAAGTTGCCAATAGAAGAACAGAAATCTTTAGTCATCATTGGAACTAGGCTGCCAGTTAGCACTAAAGGAAGAATTGACTCTAGCATGCTAGAATAAAAACAATGTCTGAATAAAGGAGAAATATACGACTATGTTTTTAGTATTCTCTTTAGACTTAGGGAGTCTTTACATTACCTAAAGTCCCATGTATTCAATTGCATCATTTATAAATTTACAATTGGAAAAATTAACAGATGTGTCTTAAATTTAAGAAATTAAATATACATGTAAGTGTAGTCATAGCCAACAAAATATAGTGGAAAAAACAGGTTTTGAATTTCAGACCCATCATATATACATGTATTTTCTTTGGTGTTTAGATTCACAGGTTAAAATATAGGTTTAATCATGTACTTGGCAGAAAAGACATGTACTAGAACCAGAAAATCTAGGAATAATACTAATTCTAGGAAGGAAGGAAAGGAGGGAGGAAAGGAGGGAGGGAGGGAGGGAGGAGAGGAAGAAGGGAGGGAAGAAGGAAGGAAGGAAACAAGGAAGGAAGGAAACAAGGAAGGAAGGAAAGAAGGAAGGAAGGAAGGAAGGAATGAAAAAAGGAAGGAAGGAAGGCTTGCCACAGAGTCAGGTAGGAGAGAGGGTAGGGGGGAGGGCAGGAGAGAAATTAGGGACATTGGTGGTAGGTAATGTGCACTGGTGAAGAGTGGTATAAATTGTATGACTGAAACTCAATTATAAACAACTTTGTAACTATGAGGGGAAAATCTATATTATGAATTACCTTGTAAATGGTGGTGCTTAATTAGATGCTGAGTGAAAAAAGTCAGAGAGGGAGAGAGAAACACAAAATAGTCTCACTCATCTGTGGGTTTTAAGAAAAATAAAAGATATTGAAATAATTCCTAGAGATGAAGGCCAGAAGGGCTGGCTCAAGATATGAAGCTCACCACAAAGAGTGGTGAGTGCAGTTAGAGAAATAACTATGCTGAGAACAATCATACCAATGTTATTGAGTGAGGGATGTACAGGCGGGGAGAAGATGGGGGCATTGGTGATGGGAGGGTTGCACTGGTGAACGGGGTGTTCTTTTTATGACTTAAACTCAACTACGATCATGTTTGTAATTATGGTGTTTAAATAAAGATATTATTATTAAAATAAAAATGTACCAATACAGGGCTAGAGAGACTTTACAATGAAAAGGCACTAACCTTGCATCTGTTTGGTCCTGGGTTCAGTCTACAGCACTTGTATTGTTTTCCAAGTCTATCCTGTTGCAATCCTCATGCAAAAGCCAGGAATAAACCCTAAACATCACTGAGTATGCCACCCCCCCCCCCCGCCCAAGTATCTATAGTAACAAAGCTTGATTATTGTCCATGCACACCCATGGCCTCCCTCTCACATCGAGACAGAATTTTAGCTAGATACAGATGACTGGAAGGAACACAATTTACAGATTTCCCTTATAACTAAGATAGTACAATCTCCAAGGATGTACAGTTTTCAAGAATATTCATTTTTTAAAGTAGGGAGCATCATCCCCTTCTCTTTTTCTCCTTTGGGTGGACAAAATACAGATTAGATGGAATTGATTTGAAGCAGCCAAGGCAGACCAAGATATTCTTTGATGAGATCAACTGGGTTACAGGACAGTCCTGCATAACTGCTTCAGAGCCTGGGGCCATCCTACAAGTTTAAGATCACTACCTCTTCATTTGTCTACTTCATAAAATATGAGCATAATATCTGTCTTGTTTGAGATATTATCTTGTTTTGTTTTTTAATTTAATTGAATCTCTGTGAGATACAGTTCCAAAGTTGGTCATGATTGTGTTACAAGTCATGCAGTGTTCCATTCCACATTTCCTATTACCAATGTCCCCAGTTCCCTTCCAGCTCCCTTGCCTGCCTCTGTGACAGTCTCTGTCTCTCTGTCTCTGTTTCTCTCTCTCTCTCTCTCTCTCTCTCTCTCTCTCTCTCTCTCTCTTTCTCTCTCTCACACACACACACACATACATATAGCTTATGGTTATACACCACCCAAACAACCCCTTTCTCAAGTGAGGCACGTTGTGTGACAGAACATTAAAGTATGCCAGCAGGTCTTTGGGCAACAGATGGAAAGACCCCGTCCTTTGGGCTACAGAGCCATTCCTGTTTCAATACTGCTAGCAAAATACTTGGCAAAACTGGTACCTGTTGAACCTTGGAAGACCCACCAAGTCTGTGCTACTGGAAGTATAACCCAAAATCTGAAAGATTCAATACAGAGCTGGTTGCTCTGTTTGTTTGTTTGTTTGTTTTGTTTTGTTTTTTTGAGGGTAGGCACAAGGGCTACACCTGGTATTTCTCAGAGGCTATTCTTGACTGTCCTCAGGAGACCATATGTGGTTCCAGAGAGTTAGACCAGAGCAGTGGATGCCAGCACTGCCTGCAAGGTAAGCACCTTACCCCCTGTATTATCTCTCCAGCCCTTGGCTGGTCTCTTTTTATTGGTCTTGACCAAAAGGGAGTCAGCCAAAAGGGAGTTAGCCAGCTGCAAACTGAGATTTAAGCAACCAGTTTAACTAACAAAATCTCTCTCTCTTTTTTGTGAATTATAGTTTAATTTAACAGAGAATCTCATGATTTTGAGGTCTGTGGATTGGCAAAAAACAAGCAAAGCAAGAATAATGTCATGGTCATATGAGACAGAACATGACAGAACTGGTGTCTGACCATACACCAGCTGTTTTCTGGCAGGGATGGGAGGAAAGAGTGTTTCAGATGGCCATTAAATAAAAGATAGACCGGTTCTAACCATGCCCAGACGTGATTTTTGGCTTCCCCGGTTCATGGAACTAACCAGAAACAAATAAGAAACATATTTAGTTTTTAGGGAATTGGGTTGCCAAAGAGTCACTAGGGTGTTCTGTGTAGACAACAACTGTACAATTATTCAAGTAACTTCTGGAATCACATTAACTCTAAAAGAATGAGGCATCGGGGCTCGGGAGATAGCATGGAGGTAAGGCGTTTGCCTTTCATGCAAAAGGTCACCGGTTTGAATCCCGGTGCCCCATATGGTCTCCCGTGCCTGCCAGGAGCAATTTCTGAGCATGGAGCCAGGAGTAACCCCTGAGCGCTGCCGGGTGTGACCCAAAAAAAAAAAAAAAAAAGAATGAGGCATGGAAGTGTCAGAATTTTCCCAACCTCCTAATGGACTACCTCAGATATGACCTCGGAGGTCAGGAGCCACAGAAGAAAAGTGGATAAAAGAGAAAAATCACAGAAAAAAATCAGATGGGGGTACAGGAAGAATGTCCTACGACATTCATTCATCATAAGAGGTAGCTCAGAAACAGAGCACATGCCTGGGTTCCGCTTCTTACCACCAAATAGGAGAAGGTTGTAACAGAGAATTCTAGTTACGTTGTCACTTCCACTTAGTCCCCAAAGAGCCCTTGGATTTCAACAGGCAGGAGGTCCTTCAAATTGAACCTTACATGGCTGAGTCTTTGTTTCAGCTAAGACCATTTGACCAGATTCTGACCAATTGGACAGAATCAGATAGAAAATGAGGGGCATGACTTCCAGGAAGAACTGAAAGGGTGAGAAGACACACCTCCTTACAGTCTTCAATGGATTTAGTTCAAGAAGTCACTTTGGGCCAAGATATGAATGTTCAATATCCCTGATGCAATGGTCAGCACATTAAAATATTTTTATTCTGAGCCAGGGAAACAAGACCCAGAATCAGGCATGCACCTGATTCATAGATCTGATTATTTTCTCTACAGAGAAAATAACCTATAATGTTCAACTGTGTAAATACACATATATAATTGTATATATAATCCAGTTAAGATGCTCCTTATAATGGTGATTTTATCACCATGTCATAAGTAAAATTAAGTATATATATAAATATATGCATATATATTGATGTAAACTATCTTAGAATAAGTTGACCTTTTGGTAAGACCAGCTTTCAGTATTTCCTCCTTTAGTTTTTTAGAGGCCAGCCCTGGTGGTGCTAGGGGGTCATGCAGAGCTGAAGATGAAGTTTAGAGCTTTGAATGTACTAGATATATGATCACTACTTAACTCACATCCCAAGTAGTTCCTTTTTATTCATGAAAGGTAAATAGAAGGTCCATCCTCTTTGCAAGAGTTAATGCTAGGCTTTGGTATTAAATGTTATGGTTATGAGAATATGAAGAATACTATGGTTGAAGAATGTCAGCACCTAGAAGATAGGTACCAAAACCAACAATTTTTCTTAGTATTCTATGCCAAAAAGCTATCTGACATATGTGATATAATTAATATAGTTGAATACATTCAAAATTGAAGTTTAGTGAGTTTGGAAAGATAACAGTAAGTAAGGCCGGTTGGTGCCTTACATACACCCGACCCCAGTATGATTTTTGGTATTGCTGATCTTCCTAAACTTCTTCAGGTGTAGCTCTGGAGGTCCTGTGCATGGTCTGGAGGGGCCCTATGATATTCCTACATATTGAGGATAAAAGCTGCAGGGTGCTTAACACCCATAAGCCTTTATATTGAATTGTTAAGAATCACGTTGTCAAGAATCACCTGCTGAACAGCTCTTGGGAAAACTTCCAACCCATCTCCCAACCCAAAATATAGGCTCTCTGGATTAAGCACTAACCCACAGAGGTTGTTTCCAGGGCTGTCTTTAAGCTGGCCAGATGTATGTAAACAATTTGAGATTTGATCTTTACAAACAATCTTGAGCTGATTGACTCAGTCTTTCCCATATTGTCTCTGCTGACTAGGTAACTTTCAGTTCGTACTTAGATTCTTAGAATATTCAAAATGACACACACTGTACAAGTCATGTTCCTATGACTTCTCCCTGATTTTCAGTAAGAACATAAAATCCTAGATACAAGGATAAAGTCTCAGTCCAAGTCCAGCAGAGGATGGGGAGGCAAAAGTGGTGAATCCAGGGCAGTCCCACAGCAATGATGGGACTGAAGAAAAGCTCTGTATGAGTAGGAGGCTGAGTTGACATTTAATACAGCTGGGTGGCAGCAAGAAAGAAGTAGAAATGAGGACAGTTCATCTCAAATCTCTGAAACATAGTGACATATGTAGACTGGATAATGACAAATAATGGAAATGTCTGAAAGTAGGATGATATGATAGGGAATACAGAAGGGAATCTACATTGGAGGATAAGGAAACCTTTTGGTTTTCCTGGCAGAAAATAATTTTTATTGAGTTATCACTAGTTTACATTACTGCAGGATTCCCAAAGTTTAGCCTCACACTTCTGTGTGTATAATATGCAGTCCTATCACCAAAAGACCCTCTAACCATTCTTCCCATATTCACTCTTTCCTCCGACACATGGCTTTTCACTGATTAGGTTATTTTGGGGGTAGGGGTGGGTGGTGGCCAGTCTGTTTTAGATGTTAGTACAATTTGAAAGAGAAAAATACTTATTGGGTTACAGGGAGAGGGGGAGAGAAAGAAAGAGAGAGAGAGGAGAGAGCGAGAAAATAAAGGTGTTAAGGTAACTGCCAACACATGTGGTCAACTCTGCTTCGATACCCATTATTAAAACCCTGCTTCAACATTGCCGTTACCATTCACAAAGAACCATGCTCCACCACTGTCCATGAATCACTTTAACCCACACCCACCTTAGATCCCACTCTCTACTTGGTGACTTTCTTTCAGTTGTCAGAATCTATGGTCAGTTTGCAAATGAATACTGTCTACTCTACTCCAACGCTTTGTTCCTTCACATACCATGTATGCTCTGTCTTAATCATAATATACATGTCTTCCTCCTTGTGGCTTATTTTGTTTGATGTGATACCCTCTATGCATGTTGTAGCTAAAGGCAAAGGTTTCATATTTTCTTAAAGCTGAGCAGCAATATATTGAATATAAAGACCATAATTTCTTTATCCACTTATTTGTTATTAGAAATCTAGGCTATTTCCAGATTTTTTTTTACTGTAAACAGCACTGCAATGAACATGGGCATGCATAGAACTTTTAAAACTAGTGATTTTGCATTCTTGGGATAATAATGACTGGAGCTGCTAGAACACACGAGAGTTCTATTTTTTTGGAAGTGGTCACACCCATTGATACTCAGCAGTTATTCCTGCACTCAAGAATTTCTTCTGGAGGTCTTGGATGGGTGGGGACAAAGTAAGATGCTGGGGATTGAACCCAAGTTTGCTGCTTGCAAGGAAAACCCTGCCTCTCCAATCCAAGCAATTCTATTTTGAGACTCCTGGCAGTCTCAGGGGACCATATGGGATGCCGGGATTCAAACCACCAACCTACTGAATGGACGGCCTAACCTCCATGCTATCTCTCCGGCCCCTAGCAGTTCTATTTTTAATATTCAAGAAGTCTTCATGTTTTTCATAGAATTCAAATAAGATAAATATCCACATCAATGATAACTAAGGGTTTCTTTTTCACCACATCCCTGCCAGCACTGAAAGTTTCCAACTTTTCTGAAATAAGCCACTTTTACTGGTGTGAGGTGATGTCCTCTTGTCACTTTGAGACGAATCTCTCTGAAAAGCATCGTGTGGCTCCCTACAGCTTTTTATATGCCTGATGGCCATCTGTATTTCATCTTGGGTTAATGTCTGCTCAACTCATCTTCTCATTTTTTTGGACTGGTTTCTATTTTTATTATTGAATTTCACAAGTGCTTTATAGATCTTGGATATTAGTCCTATGTCAGAGAGTGGTATTCCTCTTGGTCAACACAGGCCTTTCTTGGTGTTAACCAGATATGTTTTCACAGTGCAGAAACTTCTTTGAAAAGTTTTAGTCTCATTTGTTTATTTTTGCTTTTGTTTCTTTGCCAACGATATCAAATCACTGAGGACAATCTTTGAAGTCACTTTTGTGAAGTGCTCTGTCTAGGTTTTTCTCTGTGTATATTTGGATGCGGGTCTTAACATCAAGGATTTTAATCTATTTTGAATGAACTTTCATGTATGGTATACAAACACATTACCTTTTCCTCTCCAATTTCTATTTCCCCATGTGAGCTATATTATCACATTGACTCCTGAGTCTTGAATTGAGGTTACAAGGACTCATCCTTGGCACTCATATTTACCCTCCTCGCCTTCTCTTATAAGCACATATTACAAACTGTATTTCTTTAATGCTACCTAGTGTTTCCGAGAATGAGTTATCATAGATTAGACCAACAGCAGAGCACAACAAAGAACACACGGGTAATGATTTAGTTTCACGTTGCCTGAGTTTTCAACATGGTTCTACCACTAAAATTACTTAACAACTTTGAACCTTGAAGATGAAATAAGCTAACAGATGCTAAACACTGAAAATATGACAGTTTGAAGGAACTAGGCCAAAGCAGACCCGCTATTTCAGGATTGAATAATTGGCTTTCACAGAATGGCCAAATATCACCAGGAGTGGCCATCAGGTCCTTTGAGCAAAGTATGGAAGTCATTCCACCCCCCAAATCAGTCCTTGATTTCATAACTTATTATATTAAACATTATTAAAGATGTTGTGACTATTCCATTTATTTCATTTATCACCAGAGTAATTGTGAAAAATGAAAGATCATTTAACAGATATATTTCATATTAAATTAATAAAGATTGCCACACAGGAGAAGTTGAAAAATCTAGTCCTGTTATGTGTCAATTAAATGTGTTTTCAGCAAATCTTTTCAATCCTGACGTTTACTAAGCCCTGACATCCTAAAGTCGAACATGTACTGTTTTGCCGTAAGTTAAAACTACCTGCCCAGAGGCCATTGTGATAGTACAATGGGTAGGACACTTGTTTTGTAAGAAATTGTCTTGGCTTCAATCCTTGGAGTCCCATATTATCCCCTAAGCCTGCAGCAGTAATTCCTAAGTGCAGAGAGAGGAGAAACTCCTGAGCATTGTTCTGTGTTCTCCTAATAAATAAATGAATGACTAAATAAATAAATAAAAATATCTGCCTATATTAGGCCTTACAGTGGGTAAGACAGTTATCTTGTACGCAACTGACTTGAGTGAGAGTTCAGACACTCTTGAGTTCAACAAGACTTGTCACTGACCACCACGAGGTCCGGTCCAAATATATATGCGCGTGTGTGTGTGTCTTCTGCATACTTAACTAGGTTTTTTTTTTATAACAATCCTGACATCATATGCAAGGCACAAAATATGACCAGTTCCTTCAATGAAGGGTAAAATGTTTACTAATAGTATTATACTTCATAGATGTATGGCATGATGATTACATTTACAAGAAAATACTAAGGGATTGAAAAATACACAAAAGCCAAAGAGAAGGCAAGCATCAGGATTTTGGAAAGGAATAATACAATCACATTCTAACATATGACTCAAAGTAGAAAGAGGTTATTTTATAAGTGATGATGTTTCTCTTTACATCAGGCTAACAGAAAAACATAAAGTTAAGTCAATAATGAATATGAGTGAGTGCCGTCAAGACAAAGAATTAAATTTGGGGCAGTACCAAATAATATGGTACTTAGGACATGATGTTCAAATGTCCCAAATATTAAAAGCCTGTTGAAGGGCCAGCGAGATGGCACCAGAGGTAAGGTGTCTGTCTTGCAAGCACTAGCTAGCCAAGAGAGGACCACAGTTTGATCCCCCAGCGTCCCATATGGTTCCCCCAAGCCAGGGGCAATTTCTGAGTGTTTAGCCAGGAGTAACCCCTGAGCATCAAATGGGTGTGGCTCTCCCCCCCCCAAAAAAAACCCTGTTGAAAAAGAAAGAATTAATTTTTTCTACTAGGTAAATGGATCTAATGATAGACTTTCATTTACTCGAAAAAAATTAAAAGTAACAAGGGATGGAGAGTAAAATAATAGAACTGACTACTACAGAAATAATTGTGACAGAAGATAAAACTTGTAAATGAGACCTTTAGAATAATCCAAAGTAATGGTATGGTTAAAGGTCTGAGACATGATTAAATTAGGGAAATTTTTTTGAAGGAAATATTTTTTGTTTGTTTGTTTGTTTTGGGGTCACACCCAGCATCGCTCAGGGGCTACTTCTGGCTCTACACTCAAAAATTGCCCCTGGCAGGCTCGGGGGACCATATGGGATGCTGGGATTCAAACCACAGTCCATCTACATGCAGGCAAACGCCTTACTGCTGTGCTATCTCTCCGGCCCTGAAGGAAATATTTTACCTAAATTATTTTGAAGGTGATGATTCAGTGTAGAAAATACCAACTAGGTCTCTCTCTGGAACAAAGGGGAATTATCTGATCTTTTCTAAATATTTTACTCAATTCTTTTCTTCTAGCCTGAAAAACAATTGTTACTTAATTTTTTAAATCTCTCCAAATAAAACTAGACAGAAAACAGGAAAACATTTAAAGTTGTCTTTGATCAGCGGGCTGCAGCCAATGGCAGGAAGGAGTAGGGATGTTAATGGATTAACATGGTTTTCTTGTAGATAGACTGGAAAAGGAGGTCACAGGAAAGCCTGGACAATGTAACTGTAACTCAGAGAAATCTTTCTGTCAAAGTGGTCCTGGCTTCACTCCCTGAACCTCTTCACTATCTGAATCTAACAGGTCAGACTAGAGAATGGAACTTTCTCTGTACGGTTGTCCCTTCTCTTTTAGTTTATTTTCTCCAATAAATGATTCCTCTTCATCCTGGAGAGCCCATTAGTTTATTGGCTGTGACTGGGAAGTTTCTAGGTATAGAAATAAACTTGGGGAATAGTATGTAAATATATATCTCAATCCTCAAAGGTTTAATAGTCTTTAAGTAACATGCAGAAGTACACAGCATGCATACATTGTTTTTTCCTCCATAGTTTCATGTGTGGGAATTTGGATCTGGCCAGTGACCAGATCATAGACCAGTACTATGATCCCAAGTTAACTCTTTGGCTACTTGATGTTTGTGTGAATAGCAAGATCTGAATGCAAAACACAAACAGATACGCTATCAGTCGCAGATGAAAGCTATGCATACATTATAGCAGTCATTGACATTCTAAGCCCCAATGCATACCATCAAATATTCAACATAGAGATAGAAGAGTAAGATGGAATTACTTTAGGCGCATACAACTTGTAGGTAAAATCATATCAGGTCATGCAATCATTCCAGTGCACTTCCTTGGGGAAGAAGACAGATCTTGTTCCCTAAATTTCAGTATAATTAATGCAAATTATATGCCACTGGACGTCTAACAAAATAATTCACGTAAACATGTTTCTTAATATATATTTCCTTTAACCATTTTTATTTATCTAGTTTGTTTTGGAACAACATCCAGTGTTGCTTACGGCTTACTCCTGGCACTACACAGAAAGATGACTCCTGGCAAGTGTGAGGGACCATCTGGGGTACCGGGGATAAAACCCTGATCAGCCACATGCAAGGCAAGTGTCCTACCTGCTGTACTGTATTTCTGGCTCCATATAATGTATTAAAATGTGTCTAACCAGGGGCCTGGGAGATAGCATGGAGGTAAGGCGTTTGCCTTTCATGCAAAAGGTTCGAATCCCAGTGCCCCATATGGTCCCCCGTGCCTGTCAGGAGCAATTTCTGAGCATGGAGCCGGGAATAACCACTGAGCACTGCCGGGTGTGACCCAAAAACCAAAAAAAAAAAATGTGTCTAACCAATAGAATATTAATATATATATATTTTTTTCACTCACACATTGATACGTGAAGTTAAAGACTCAAAATTTCTTTTATTTAGCATTAGGGCTTAGCATTGAAAGAACAATGCTGAAAGTTGCTTTTTTTTGTTTTTTGTTTTTTGTTTTTTGGGCCACACCCAGTGACACTCAGTGGTTACTCCTGGCTATGTGTTCAGAAATTGATCCCAGCTTGGGGGACCATATGGGATGCCGAGGGATAGAACCGCAGTAGGTCTTAGGTCAGCCACATACAAGGCAAATGCTCTATTGCTGCGGCATCACTTCGGCCCCGAAAGTTGCTTTTAAACAGTATTTGTGACTACATGGATTATACTGGTGAGTGATTCAGAAAATGTGAGCTCCTCATATGGGGATAAGGCCCAATTAATCTATACCCAAGTTCTTTCAGGAATCACTTTTGATGAGGCTCAGAGGACCTATTTTGGTGCTGGGGATGAAACTCGGTTAGGCTGCATGCAAGGCAAGTACCCTGTCGGCTTTGCTCCCAAGAGCTCATACATTTTCTCTGGCTAATATGTTAAGAGAATAACTGAGTAGACAGTTAACTGACAATTAATGAAAGTCATAACATTTGTAACCTATTTGTTCAAAATTATAAAAGGCAACTTTCTCTAAAACTGTAATTGCACCTCTTGCTTGGATTCTATGTGGTTTTCTTCCATATCCTTAACAAATCATCTTAGCCGTTTCAATAAAACATCAAATTTGCTTAGCAAATTTTCCAATTGAATTAATAAATCTGAATAAAATCATTTAAGTCTGATGATTGCCTCCTCATGGCCAGCTGTTTTAAATTAGTATATTAAGTAATTCAGACACTTTTCTTTGCAAAGGTTGCATGATTTCATAAATTCCCATATGCCTCAACATGTGCCAACGCTACTAGGTTATCTTCAATCCAGCTGCTATTATGATAAACGCTGCCAACTTTCAAACAACTGAGGAGAATAATGAATCAGCGTCAAGTTGGCTCCGATGTAAGCTCGCATGGCTCCCAGCTAAAACAAGAGCCAATTTCAACAGTAAAGAAAATTAATTAAAAAGATTTCGCTTCTACCATCTGAAAAACATGGCACCCCTCAATACTGCTGAGTTAGGAATTTCAAAGCCTGTAGCTTCAGGTGAATATCCATAGCTTAGATTTCAGTCTGCAAGGCTGGAGGTGGTTTCTACAAGACTGGGTTGTTTTAGGAAACAGATGAGGAAATGTCTTGATTTCAATACATCATACGGATATTTGAGCAGTCTCACACTGCTTGAGGAAAAATAAAACGAGACTCTTATTTGTTAAAGGTTCAAATGCCATAAAAAGAAAAAGTTTTGAAGGAAAGCTGCAAATGCAAAGAGTCACGATTATGTTTTAAAAAAAAAGCAGAAGAGAGCAGCAAACGAAGCATTGAAGGATGATTGTCAGGCACCCACAAAAAGTCAACGAGAAGGAGGACAATATTGCATTCATTTTTAATAAATATTGGACAATAGAATTTTATGTTGTGACCATAAGCACTTTTATGAAACTCCTGCAATTTAGCGGCTTCTAACATGCATTGATCTACCCGACCATAGAGCTAGACAAGTTTTAACAGGAAAAAAAAAAAAAAAGGCAAGATAGCCGAGCTGGACTCTGTTGAAAATAATGTATTTATAAATATCTATCATAGTGGAAAATTAGTCATTAGCTGGATGAATGGATACATGCTGGAGGCTGGGAGGAAAGGTCAGTTTTTTTCTTATTCTTAGTTTGGGGTCACTCCTAGCAGGGCAAGGGGACTGCTGTTGGTTCAGTACTCAGAGATCATTCTTGGCTCATTGCTAAGGTGACCAAGCAGAGAATTTAGCCCAGGATCCTGCAAGCAAAGCATGTGTTCCAGCCCACTGAGTGTTCTTTTGAGTCCAGGATAAGCCAACTTTTTCACTAAGCAAAATTGTATAATATGCTCACAGTAGGGTAGACTATGCTCTCATACTTCACATGCTATAGAACTTTCTAGATTAAATTACAATCTCATGATTCTGATAAAAGCACCTAAAACTCCACATGGACGGTATTATTACAACAGTGATAATGTTATTTCTTCTCCGTTCCTACTCGCCCGACAAAGGGCAACTATTGAGTTTTCTCCTTTATCTATTTTCATTTTGATTGCCTTTGACATTTTCCAATGCTTAAGATATGAGAGAAAAAGGGTGCACTTATATGTCAGGGTGATTTTGTAGGAACAGCAGACCCACAACACAAAGTCAACTGAAACACAACCTTTAAGAGATGCTCATTGACAAACTCTGCAATTACAGTAGCAACTCACCAGACTTGAAACAAAAATTATGACAAAGTCAATGCCAGATGGGGTGTCTTCTGATATCTCTCATTTCTTTACAGGGGACTTTGGTATTTCGAGGGCTAGAAATACTGGAGAGCCCTAAGATGAGTGGCTTTGGGACCTTCTGACTAGTTATAGTTCTAGAATAGATACATGAATGTCTTGTGGTAACTAAAAATATAGAGAAAAGTCATACTTTGCTTTGCCTACAATTAATGGCAAATTCTAACCTTGATGCCAACATTTTTTTTTGACCCATCCATAGCTCACAGATACTTCTGAAACTGTTCAAGAGGCAACAGAATTTAACAGGTCTATTTTTGGAGCAACATAAAAGGCTAACAACTTGTTGTGAAATTGTTACCTAGTTCAGTAGCTATAGTAGTTTTAACAACAGAGTCAGCATTATCCCAAAAGAGAGGTAAAGGAGAGGTGTCGATTCCTTCATCTTAGTTGACTATCTGGAAAGTGTTCCAGTCTGTCTTTGTACAATAGGATTCATGTCTGAGCTTGGCCAAAGCTTATGCAATGGGCAGGAATCATATTCTTTATTTGTTACTGCTCTGGTAAGCAAGAAGCAAGAAATTACACAAGGGTAACAGTTTATCTGCAATTTTGAGAACATTCTATCACCAGTGCCAGGGTGCCCCCAAAGGACCATCTACTATGAAACCAGTTTACTTACAATAAACAAGAATAAATGCAAAGAAGCACTGCAAGCCAACAAAAGAAAATGAACACAAATGACTTGAATTCTGTTAAGAACCAGGAAGTATTTTTACGTAGCTGGTGGAATGATACAAACATGCAATTCGCTGCAACATGGAAGACCTCATGAAAAAAATGAATAAACCAGAAGTAAAAGGGTAAATACAGGATGGTATTACTCATATGTAGTATTTAGAATGATTATGTGAACGAATACAGTGGCTTAAATGGGGTTTGTCTAGAATACTTTTGGACCCAAAGCAGAGTGAGGAAACGGAAGAAAGATCAGAGGAGAAGAAAGTCAGATGTGAAATAGTGATGTTAAAGAGGGACAGAACTAACCAAATATCCAAACCGTGTCCACAATAATGAAATCAATGAGATTCAAACCTAAAAAGGTGCCTGTCATGATGGCAGACTGGAGGAGAGGTCTATAGGCGTAGGGGACACTGGTGGTGGGATTGGTACTAAAACATTGTATGTAAAAAAACAAAAAACAAACAAAAAAAACCCCTCAATAATGAATAACTTTGTAAATTCCAATGTTTTAAATTAAAAAAAAAACACTATTAATAAAGAATCAGGTAGTATTAGAAATGGTAGAAATTTGTTATTATACTGTTTTTTATTTTACTTTGAAAACTATAATTAACAGTCAAAATTACAAAAACCTGGAATCAATACACCTTTTATTTGATGATTTTAATTTGTAAACAATTAACAGTATTTTTCTGCATGCACACAAAATGTCTATTTCTGATGGCTAAGATAATCCAGAAATGCCAGGGAAAGGAAAAGGTAAAAAATGACAAAGAAAAGGATGCGAAGGAAGCAGAAAGCAAAAAGAAAGAATGAAAAAGTTTTAAAATGCTTGTATATATTCAGGATAAGTGACTAATTAAAAATTATAACTACTAACAATTTGTATATAGCAATCACATCCATGTCACGGTCCTAAATGGTACAAAGTATATAATTATAAATGAGATGGAAATCAAAGTTGTAATTTAATTAAGAAAAACAACAGAGAAGAAAATGATGGAAAAAAATTATGAAAACACACATACCACAAATATGCCAAGATAAATGCTATCATCCCCAGAGAGGAGAACAGGCCTTGAGTTTTAAGAAGGCACTGAATGACCTTGGCTGTCTGGAGCAGGTTCTCTCTGACCTTGGTTAGTCCTCCGCCTCCCCCTCATTTCCTGCCTTCCATTAACACAGAAGCATTCATTGGTTATGATGAAAGTAGGATTTTGAAGAACATAATTATGGGCTGCAAGTGTTTTCTGTGCAAATGAAATTACCATTCATGTCTGAGATTGTGTAAATATGCCTTAATTTTGGTCAACAGCAATTTGAACTTTAAAAAGTCAGACCCCCAAACCTTCTGATAAATCCCAATTCTTCAAGCAAGCTACAGACCTAAGTTTGTAAAAGCAGAGAAGTTCCAGATACTCTTCAGAAAATTCTCCTTAGTAGAAATTATCTAGGAGGTAGTGACAGAACTTGGCCTACTTTCATGTCAACATCAGCTCACAACTTCAAAAACCCATATCAGAAGATGCTGATGCCACATTGAAACTATTTCTTGCCTAGTTCAGGTATCGAAATGAACACATGATCTGAGACGGGCACACGCATACACATTAATGGGACGTTGAGCACAGAGAGGAGGTGGACAGGAGGAGAAAGGAGAAACCACATCAAGGAAGCTTCCAGAACATGAAGGCTTTGAAAGCTCCAGGGTCTCGCCTTCTCTCTAGTACCTTCAATTTTGGCTGCAATCAGGACCTTTGGGCCACAGGCTTCGGAAAGGACCAAGAAATGGTTATTGTCTTAAGTACTAACAGACTTACTTCTCTTTCAGAAAATCCACGACTCGTTTGAAGTCAGCAACGCAGTATTCTCTTTTCATGTCCATGAGCACAGAATCAGAGGCTGACTGCACCGGGATGTGCAGAAAAGCATAGACTCGAGGGTGATTAAGGATTTTCGCCATTTCCTGTAAACAAACAAAAACAAACAGTGTCAAGAGAAAATAGGTTGGGATCCGGAGAGATAGCACAGCCTTGCACACGACTGACCAGGAGGGACCTGGTTCAATTCCGGGCATCCCGTATGGTCCCCCAGTCTTCCAGGGGCAATTTCTGAGTGCAGAATCAGGAGTGACCCCGCGTGCCATTGCTGGGTGTGGCCAGAAGCCAACCAATCAATGAATCAATAAAGTTTTAAAAAAAATATGAGACATCTTCACAAATCAGGGAGTGGTTTCCATCAGATAGATACACCCAAATGTAGGCCCATGAAGATAAAAACACAATAACCAGACCTCTAGGCTCAAAGCAAATGTCCGTTGGCAGCTATAGTGGAGACTGTCTGGCAGCTGTGTATTAAGCTCCAGGGATTCTGCTAAGGAGGTACTTCCTCCACTTCTGTTTCTTGTAGGTGACAAAGCAGATAAAGTCATGCGATCCCTCAAGAGCAAAGATTATTTGAGAGTACTCTGATGACAGTGCTCCAATCATCCTTCTCAAGAAGTTTTATAGTTTGCTTTGTTACACGCACAGGGGAAACAACACCTCAGCTATTGATAGGATCTCAGTGTTTAAGGCATCTAGCGGAGATCGTCAAAGCTGATGCACTCGAGGAAAGTTTTCAAACTTAGACTAAATTAAAACATTATATATATAAGCACATTATATCTATATATACATTTATATACTTATATACTAAAGAAACATTTAACTCACCTATTTAGTTATTCATTATTCAGTTACCCACCCAATCAATTAGCTAATGAACAAAAACATGCATACACACGTGTGTTTTGGGCCACACCTGACAGTATACAGGACTTTGAATACTCTGCACTCAGGGATCACTCCTGGCAGGTGCAGAGTGCTAGGGATTGCACCTGAGTTGACATTCAGCAAGGCAAGCACCTATCCACTGTAGGTGGATTTGTTCCCGTTTTGTTTCTTCACATCAAAATAAGATGTATGCGTGGGCCGGGCGGTGGCGCTGGAGGTAAGGTGCCTGCGCTAACCTAGGACAGACTACGGTTCAATCCCCCGGTTCCCCATATGGTCCCCCGTGCCTGCCAGGAGCGACTTCTGAGCGAATAGCCAGGAGTAACCCCTGAGCGTCACCGGGTGTGGCCCAAAAACCAAAAAAAAAAAAAAAGATGTATGCAGTGTGCATAGGAATTTGTTTGTAATTTTTTATTTTACTATAGTCTGGCCCTCCAATGGTCTGAGGGACAGTGAACTGTGCCCCTGTTTAAAAAGTTTTAGGACCCCTGGACTATGCAAAAACACACACAATATCAGACAATGAAGTTAGTCAGTTTACTACAGTGCTTTTTGGACAAGTGCCTTTAAAACACTGACTTAGGAAGGGAAAGGAGTGAAGAGTTGGAAGCAGAATCCAAACTATAATGCTTAAAGAGAGCAAATTGAATATGAACACAATAATCCAGAGTGTACTGAAATTCCTCCAAGGAGAGTGAAGGATTATGACAGAGTGATCAAATGAACAATATATACATTCATATGGAAAGCCAACCCAGGACGGAGAGTAGTTCAATCCCCAGCATCCCATAAGGTCCCGAGAGTCTGCCAGGAGCAATTTCTGAGCACAGAGTCAGGAGGAAGCCCTGAGCACTGCTGGGTGTGACCCTCCCCCCAAAAACCAAAACACAACAAAAGATCCAGGCAATCCCACAAAATCACTGTTTAGTTATTGTAGGTTGGACATACAGAGATTTTCAGCCATGACCTCAGCATCTTTCTTTTCTTTTAATTGGTCGTGAACATTAGCATTTTTAAAGCCCAAAGGAAGAAAGATAATTTATTTATTTTTAATTTTTTGATTTATAATAGTATTGTTAACAGTATCTCATCAACATCAGAATGAATGGGACAGAGGACAGAAAGATCATTTAAATCACCTGCTTACTTAAAAAAAATCTTGACTAAGAAATTCAATGACACAAATAATATTTTTTATTCATAACTTTTTTATCAGAAAAACTATGCATAAATGGATGTGTGTATGTTTAGTCCTATAAAGATTACTCAATAGGCACTGAAGTTGAAGAATTTCTTTGTTTGTTTGTTTGTTTTTGGGTCATTCCCTGCAGCACTCAGGGGTTACCCCTGGCTTTACACACAGAAATCAGTCCTGGCAGGCTCGGGGAATCATATGGGATGCTGGGATTCGAACCACCATCCTTCTGCATGCAAGGCAAACGCCTTACCTCCGTGCTATCTCTCTGGCCCCAAAGAATTTCATATTTAGGAGAAAAGTAACTGAGTTATGCCTTAATTCAGATCCCTTTCACAAAACTCTTCAGAGCCTTACTCTATATATGAGGTGCATGGAAGCTGAGGACAAGACAAAACCATATCACTGTGAATCCAATAATGAGTAAATTGTGTGCGTTTTGTGTGTGTGTGTGTGAGGGAGGGAAGGTGGGAGGAGAGAGAGAGAGACAGAGAGACAGAGAGAGACAGAGAAAGACAGAGAGAGATACTACTCAGGTTTACTTTCGGCTCCCTCCAGAGACCATATGTTCTTCCTGAGACTGAGTCCAGGTCAGACAAGTGCAAGGCAGTATCTTAGCTGTGGTGCCATCTCTCTGGCTCTACATTGAGGATCTTCCATTTCTACTGGAATTCTGTCTCATTCCTAATATTCATTTCTGCTCATCAAGAAACCATTTAAGAATACCTGTGTTCTGGGGCAGGAGCGATGGTACAAGTGGTAGGGTGTCTGCCTTGCATGTGGCTGACCCAAGATGGACCAAAGTTCGATCCCCTGACATCCCATATGATCCCCCAAGCCAGGTGTGATTTCTGAGCACAGAGTCAGGAGTTACCTCTGAACATCACCAGGTGTGGCCCAGTAAAACAAACCAAAACAAACCAAACAAATACCTGTGTCCAAACACATCCAATTTGCTGTGGTTTATTCATCTGGAAAGCAGAGTTGAATGGGGGTCCCAGACCTCACAGGGCTCCAGGCCTGCTGTGAAGCCCATTTGGCATGTGCTGGAGGTGAATTTACTGACACTCTGCCTTGGGTAGTAGTGAAAACTCACAGCTAACATACTCGAATACAGGGCCAAAGAGATAGCATGGTGGTAGGGCTTTTGCCTTGCATTTGGAAGGATTCGAATCCCTGTATCCCATATGGTAGTCTACCAGGGGCGATTTCTGAGCATAGAGCCAGGAGCAATCCTTAAGTACTGCCGGGTGTGACTTAAAAGCAAAAAACAAAACAAAACAAAACTATACTCTAATACAGATGCCTGGGCACCTGTCAAAAACTAGCTTTTCCAGATGTGACTGAGCTAGGAGAAAAGGAGAGATGATTGCATGACAACTGATCAGCATAGGATCAAGTTGCAAGAGGTTCCAACAAGCAGGAGCCCTGGACCTAAAGGGCAAGTGCAGTGTCCCTGAGAAAAGTGAGATAGCTCATATGTCCCTACTTCCTGCCCTGATCAATTAGAATGTCCACAACAAACCAGGAAGACAATGTGGGTGGTTTTTTTTTTTTATTTCTCTACTCCCGGTAGCTCTTAAAATAAGATGTCCCTCCAATAATCACCAATAGCTTCAAACCACAGACTTTGAAGCCTTTATAATGCTGGGCACTTGGAATACAAAATAAACATAAGTGGGACCTCCCAGTCTGTTCTACCAAGAAGCATAACTTCCCAGAGATGAATGGAACCCAAAGAGACAAGAAACACACTTCTTGTAACCCTCTTTCTTTCCCTTTGCTCTCTTAGCACTGTGGGTTATTGAAATAACCTTGTTTCCTTTACCTTTATTTCTGGGCCAAGAGGATAGCCAAGTAGGGCTGCAGTGCATGCAAAGGGTTTCTGGTTTGATCTGAGAACTCTCAAGCATAGGTCTGGTGGTCCCCAGCACCACTGTGAAAAAAAACCTCCCAAATTATGTTTTTATTGGGGTCAGTCACCCCAGGAAGTGCTGGAGGGTAACTGAGCATTTCTGGAGGGTGAGATGATATATGGTATTGAGAGTCAAAATGAGGATCTCACACGTGGCATTGTTTTGTCACTAGAATCATATCCCTAGTCTCGTTCTACCATTCTCATTTTAAGTTTTGTTGACACTCCCAGCAGTGTTCAGCTTACTCCTGGCTCTGTACTCAGAGATCACTCCTGAGGTTTTGGGGGACCATATGTGGAGCCAGGGAGTGAATCCAATGAATCCCTTCGATTCATTCCAAGGGATAACATAGTTGCTTTGGCTATAATCAAAGCAATGATTATAATTTGGTTATTAAAATGATTATAGCCAAAGCAACTGTGTTATTTCTATTTTATTGCTGAGGCTCAATTCTCTTCCTTTTAAGAATTGGCTTATATTTTAGTTCTCTATTGTAACCAGAGAAGGAATCACAAGAACTCCTTTAACTATGAGTTCTTTTTACAACCATTTCTAGTACTACATTTGGACTTTGACACAAATATCTAAGATAGAAGCTTTATTATATATTTTAAAAAACACTTTTTATATTTTAATATTTTAATAAATTAATTGCTTTATTTAAACACCAGGTTTTGCAGCACTAGTCACAACAGCCAGAATCTAGAAACAATCCAAGTGCCTGAGAACAGATGAGAAGATGAAAAAATTATGGTATATCTACATCATGGAGTACCCTGCAGCTGTTAGGATAAGTGAAGTCAGAAAACTTGCTCCTTTATGGATGGATATGGGAAGAATTAAGCTCAGTGAAATGAGTGCGAAGGAGAGGGGTAGATAAAGAATGATCATTTGTGGGATATTTTTAAAAAAAGTAGTTTGACAGCAGTATTCAGAGACAATAGAGACAAGAGCCAGAAGGACCAGTCCATGGCAGGATGCTTTTGTAAGAGCAGAAATGATACTTTGCTCCTTTTTTTTTTTTTTTTTTTTTTTTTTTTTGGTTTTTTTGGGTCACGCCCAGCCGGCTGGCAGTGCTCAGGGGTTACTCCTGGCTCCATGCTCAGAAATTGCTCCTGGCAGGCACGGGGGACCATATGGGGCACTGGGATTCGAACCGATGACCTTTTGCATAAAAGGCAAACGCCTTACCTCCATGCTATCTCCCAGGCCCCGATACTTTGCTCCTTTGCCTACAGTTCCATAGTGGCCACTGCTTTGCAAAATGCCCCACCTCAGCCCACCTAGAAGGAGAGCCACACTTGGATTACTCTTGATGACAAAAAGCCAAATTTTCAATTCAATTAGAACAGGTAAATAAGCACCATTTCAGCAAGTTGGCAAGACTGTAATCAGCCTGCATTAATGTTTGCAATGAGGGGGGAAAAATCAAACACAAATAAACTGTGTATGAGAGGAAATCAGGCGATTTGTAGATAGCCATACCATGAGGCCTGTATTGAAGTCTTTTGGATGTTCAGATTGGAATCAGGACAAATCCTCTGAAAGCAGTGAATTGTAAATAATGTACGGGGACCCTGTGACCCAAAAAGGAAAAAAAGCATTTAGTACAAAATATAGGTAGCAGAAAAATGAGGAAGGTGGGTCTCTTGGCTGAGTGAAAGAGTGTGAACTTGGAAGTTGACATAAACACAGTAAAGGGTAGGGTGTGTGTGTGTGTGTGTCTATGTATGTGTGTGTCTCTGTTTCCATGTATGCATGTGTGTGCTTCCATGTTAACTAGAACTCTCATAACAGGGACAATGAAACAAGCTTCTCATTAGACCAACAGCTACTTGAAACTTAAAGACTGAGATCACAAGATTATTTAAAATAAACACTGTGATGATTTTACAGTCTGGGCCTGAAGAATGACTGAACACATAAATAAAGCAATTTTTCTAGCTTTCTCATGAAGCTCCTCTGTAATTAAGCAGTAAGCATCTTGATGCTTGAAATTTTTACAAACTTAAAGAGTCAAGAAAAATCACAGCAAATTTAATAAAAACAAATATAAATGAAAAAGTAATTCTATGTATGGATTTGCAGGGGGTGTGGAACACAAACGGTAGTGCTCAGAGATTGATTATTCCTGGCTCTGTGCTCAGGGGTCACTCCTGGTGCTTGTGGGGCCAAACATGGTGCAGAGCATCAAAGTAGAATCACCTGTGGGCAAGGTATGCACCTTCCTTGTGTGTACACATTTGAAATTACTATTAAGTTCTACTTTTATTGACATGAAGTCATGAAATCAATTGCATTTATCTTAAACTTGAATATATACATTTCCGGCTTAAAAAAGGCACTCATATATGAGAATGTATAAAACATCTTAACACTTGCATCCAGATTTATTTGCATTTACATAAATAGATATCAATCAGCTCTCTCAGATAACAGCTTTGATAGAAGCTTATTTGAAAGGCTAAATTTGACACTGCTCTACTATTTTCAACTAATGTAAATACAAAGAGAAATTATTATATTTCAAAATAATTTTACTAAGTACAATGTATGTATCATACAATTTTTTTTTTTTTTTGGTTTTTCGGTCACACCCGGCAGTGCTCAGGGGTTACTCCTGGCTCCATGCTCAGAAATTGCTCCTGGCAGGCACGGGGGACCATATGGGGCTCCGGGATTCGAACCGATGACCTTTTGCATGAACGGCAAATGCCTTACCTCCATGCTATCTTCCGGGCCCCGTCAATTTTTTTTTTTTTGATTTTTCGGGCTATACCCATTTGATCCTCATGGGATTACTCCTGGCTAAGCGCTCAGAAATTGCCCCTGGCTTGGAGGGGACCATATGAGACACCAGGGGATTGAACCAAGGTCGTGATCTTTCCTTGGCTAGCGCTTGCAAGGCAGACACCTTACCTCTACCACCACCTCGCCGGCCCCTGTACCATACAATTTAACCATAATCAATTTACTTTTTTTTAGTATATTCACAAGTTTTTGCAAATACATCACAATCTAATTTTAGAGCATTTATGTTCCCTCTAAACCCAATGCTACTCCCATTAAAAGTCTATATTTTCCTCAATCTATATTTTCCCCATTTATAGCCTACTTCTCATTCCCAATAGTGACAATTCTTCTGGTTCTATAGTCTGCCTACTCTGTAAACAAAATCACACAATAAGTGATCTTTTGTAACGGGACACTTTTGGTTTAGATGTCTTGGGGATTATTTGTGTTAATATTTGTAAGGAATTTTAAAATAAAACATAGATATTCAAAATTTGCTAGATCATATTATAAACTATTTCAGACACTCTGAGTCCTAGCTAATTAAAGTAGTGAAACAAATTTCACTCAGATGTGTAAATTTTGATTGTTTGGCTCTTAATTTTGGGGCCATACCAGTAGTTATCTGGATGTAAGCCTTGTTCTGGGCTCAGGGATAATCCCCAGTGGTGCTCACAGGAGCATATGTGGTACTGGGGATCAAGAAGGATCAGCTGTGTGCAAGGCCAAGTGTCTAAATTACCCATTTACTACCACTCTAGTCCTGAGTTCTATGGATTGTAAGCACAAAATTAAACTAATATACATTTGATAGGGAACAGTTGTTACAATATAAAACATTTCAGGAAAATTATAGATAGAAAAAGACAGAACCAGAGAGATAGCACAGTGGTAAGGCACTTGCCTTGCATGCAGAAGGACTGTGGTTCAAATTCCGGCGTCCCAGGTGGTTCCCCCAAGCCTGCCAGGGGCAATTTCTGAAATTAGAGCAAGGAGGAACCCCTGAGTGCTGCTGGGTGTCACCCCCTAAAACAAACAAACAAAAACCAACCAACCAAACAAACAAACAAAAGACAGAACATGTTACAAAAACCTTTTCAAAATTGATTCTCTTCAAAATCAAAGAATTAAGGATGGCTTACTTTGTCTTTGACTTCAGTTATATTAAAACCACACACATCTGTAGTTGTTGTTTTGTTCTTATTTTTCAATATTGGGGTCACAAAATTGCTGTAGCATCAGGGATTACACCATTAGTGCTGGCGAATCTCCCTCAGAGGTGTGGGGAGGGGCTGAGGATAGAATTCAGAGCCTCACATCTGCACATCAGGAGCTTTAATACTGAGCTATGTCAAAAGACTCATGTTAACTATTTTAGGTGCATAATTAAGAGACAGCACACGAGGGGCCCGGGAGATAGCATGGAGGTAAGGCGTATGCCTTTCATGCAAAAGGTCATCAGTTCGAATCCTGGTGCCCCATATGGTCCCCCGTGCCTGCCAGGAGCAATTTCTGAGCATGGAGCCAGGAGTAACCCCTGAGCATTGCCGGGTGTGACTCAAAAACCAAAAAAAAAAAAAAAAAAAAAAGAGACAGCACACGAATGATACTGTGGCATCTCCAAAAATGTTTCCAATACACTCACAGGAAGACCTGATACCATGATTCAGTAACTCTTACCACCCTTTCTCCACCCTCAACCCATCCCCTGGCAATCACAATTCTTAATGTCTCTCTGAAAGAGAAAGAAATCATCTAATAATGCTTCTTCTCTGTCTGGCTACTTTATGTAGCATAATGTTTCCAATATTTAATCTCATTGTCATTCTATTTTACCTTTAAAATCTCCTTTCCCTCTCAGAAGTATTTGTTGACACCAGAGCATGCCAGAGACCTCTCAGAACCAATTCTCTCTCTCTCTCTCTCTCTCTCTCTCTCTCTCTCTCTCTCTCACACACACACACACACACACACACACACACACACACACAAGGACATCATACATGCTTTCACTTCAAGAAAATAGTCCATTATCTTCTTTCACCATTTCCTTGTTCAACATCTGCCCTTCAGTACTTAAATTAGCAGTGTATGAATTAAGAAATGCTGAATCTTCCAATCAATTCATCAGCAAAGTCATTCTGGATTAAGGATTACAAAGATTTCAAGATAAGAGTCAAAACAGTCATTCTTTTTTTTCCCTTTATTTAAACATCTTGATTACATATATGATTGTGATTAGGTTTCAGTCATGTAGAGAGCACCCCTTTCACCAGTGCAACATTCCCACCACCAATGTCCCAAATCTCCCTCCATCCCGCCCCACCCCCACCTGTACTCCAGACAGGCTTTCCAGTTCCCTCATTCATTCACATGACTAGGGTAGTTCTCTGTGTAGTTATTTCTATAACTGCACTCACCACTCTTTGTGTTGCAAAAATGACTTTGATTTTTCTTAAAACACATATGAGTGTCTCTCAAAACAGTCATTCTAAGAAGGTCTGTTGTACAAGCCACCTTCAGTACTTCCCAAAATGAAGCCAAAATATAACAACCGAGAGCCACATTTCACCAATTACTTCAACAAAGACACCACAGCAGTCACTAAGTGATTTGTTCAGAAATTTTGAAATGAATGACCACTCTAATGCTTTGGAGAGCAAATGAATGTAGGAAAAATTTGGCCATTCTTATGTCACAAAAATGGAAAGGGTAGACATTATGGACAATTTCTAACTTACATTTGATCTATGAATCCATTAGAAGAGCAAATTTGCTTCTAAGCTGCTAAAGAGTTAATGTTTTCACTAGTTGTGTTAAGACAAGTTGAGATGAATGTCTGTTCTAATAAATGTTCATAGACAACATGAAAGAGATTTCAATGTTCCCTCACTATAATCACTTCATCTGCGTGTCAGAGTCAATAGTCCTTCATTACATTATGAAGATAAAGATACACATTGCCACACAGTGCTAAAAGGGCTATAACTGTGTACACATTTGTATTCAACTCATATTATAAGTTTCTTGTTCTATTTCAAAACTGCTATTACACTTAGCTTAAAACCAATAAATCAAAAGAGAGTTCTTGTACCCTGTGGTGATGGTTACATGTTTAAATTAAATGTGTAAAACTGAACACGCACCATAAAAAATCAATTTCACCATATTCATTTTAAAAAATTGAGTAAAATGAACAGTGAAATTTTTATTGAAATGCTCGGTGGTGTGAACAGGTTTATCTTTGAAGATACGTGTAGAGAGTTGGAAAGAGAATGAAAAGGACTGAACTCATGGTTTCCATGTTGGAACACTAGGTTCAAACTTGCCATCTGATGGTCCTCTGAGAGTCACAGAGAGAAACCCTTGAGCACTGAGCTGGGTAACACCCAAGTGCCACTAATTTGACACTAAGCAAAAAGAAAAAACAATCTGTGACATGCAGAAAACTGACTTTATCACCATCACAAAAGACTGATTTGACTGCTAAAACAAAAGCAAAACCAAATCAAAGGCTCATCAATTTAACAGTATTACCAAGTTAGAATGAGAGGAGAATCAAGATCACTCACTGAGCTGGCTTCTCTTAAAAATATGACATCAATAATGAAGAAAAGCTGACGTAGAAAAGCTGACTTTAGAAGGCTGGGCGGTGGTGCTGGAGGTAAAGTGCCTGCCTTGCCTGCGCTTGCCTAGGACGGACCTCGGGTTTCCCTTATGGTCCCCCAAGCCAGGAGCGACTTCTGAGCGCATAGCCAGGAGTAACCCCTGAGCGTCACTGGGTGTGGCCCAAAAACTAAAAACCAAAAAAAGAAAAAGAAAAAAAAAAAAAAAAAAGAAAAGCTGACTTTAAAGGCTGCTATAAAATAGTTAACTTACTCAATTATGGCCTTATTTCCAAAATGAAGCTACCTCCAACTGACTTTTGCTTCACATTTTAGAATGCATAGTGAAGAAGAATGCAGTAACATTTTTTAACATGTTCTAAGTAGTGTTGCTAAGAAAATATTTTTAAGACTCAAACTAGCCTTCTAGGATTCAGGATGCAAAGCAGACTTTTTCTGTATTTGTTAAACATGTAAAAAGATTGTGGCATGCATTGAGGACTGAATATCTGGGTAAGAACCCTACAGAGTGATTGACTTGCATCTCTTTGGACACCTCACACTAGGACAAAGATATGTCATTGTTACTGCAACAGACTATAAACATGGATTGCCCAATATTCAGGTTTCTCTCCAAGTGAGACTATTCTAGGTTTTGCCTAATCCTAGTCTGAAGGCTGTTTACTTTACAATGATCAAGGAAATGTATGTAGACATGAATACTCCTCTCTGGGGGTTTGGGAGCAGAAGGTTTAAAACCAGTGGTATTGGGACCAGAAAGATAAACAGTACAAGAGTAAGGTGCTAGCTTTACTGTGGCTGATCAAGATTTGATCCCCAGGACTGTATATGGTGGCCTAGTCTGCCTAAAGTTATCATTGAGCACAAAATCATGAGTATGCCTTGAGCACTGCTAGGTGTGACCCCAAACGAAACCAAACCAAACCAAAAACAGCAATTTTCAATATCTCTCTCCCTTTCTCTTTTACGTGCAAAATTCTGAAATAGAAACGACTTGAATAAAGTTTTCATCAACTTTAGACACTTAAGGATTCTGAACACAAAATAGCTTTTTTTGGTTGCTATAAGGCACTTTGATTTTCAAGGTCATTTGTAAAGATAGTGCCTTATCCTTTTACACAGGACGAAGAGTAGCATTTGAAGATGTTCAAAAGAATATGCCACAACGAATAGCGGTTATAAATACAAGTTGAATACAGAACCAAATAAGTTGTGATACTAAAGTCTAAATCTCTTAGCCAAGTTTCAAAACATTAAAGTACAACTGTATATGGATGACAGTGGTCCAACAGAAATGAAAGAAATAAACTATCTTAATTGAGCAACAGGCTTCATCCAGAAGTAGAGTTCAAGAACTACAATTCCAGGTCAACTGCAATAGTCAATGCACACAATATCACATTTTACTGAAAGACAAACCTACGCAGTGTTTATAAAATAATCTGGTGACCTGTCACATCAATTCTGCTTTTATTAGCGTAATATTATCAATGGTACCTTTAAAAGTACACTTGGGAAAGATAAGCAGCACACTGGGGAACTGCTTAATGATTCTCTGTTTGCTCTTTTATCTAATTCACAGTGGTAATTTTCTTTGATGAAATAAATGTAAAGACGATTGTTCATTTGAGGCTTACAGAATCTTCTGAGAATGTAATGATACTTTTTTTTTGTAAAAAGGCAAAGGGAAATTAGAGTATAGAATATAATGAGGAAACACTTTCTTTAAAACTTTAAAAGTTAATCTCAATAAAGGTAACACATATTCACTCTTGAGATTTTAGAAACAAAAAATAGAGAGAAAAATGCAGGAGTTGGAGCAGTGACGCAAGGGTGTTTGCCTTGCATGTGGCTGATCTAGGCTAGACTGAGGCTTCCCGTATGGTCCTCCAAGCCAGGAGTGATTTCTGAGCTCATAGCCAGGAGTAAATCCTAAGTGTCACTGGGTGTGGCCAAAAAAACAAAAGAAAAAAAAAAAGAAAGAAAAAATACAGAAATAATTAAAGAAAAATAAATTACTCAAACTACTATTTCAAAACAATTAAACTATAAAGTTTATAACAAGTTATAAACAAGATATAAACAAATTATATCTGATCCAATCTGGTGAGTTCTTGAAGACGTTAGTGCCTTGAAGCAGTGTTGTCACTACAGCAAAGATAAGAGAATAGAAAACACAAATAGATAAGGATAAAATTTCTTTGGTCAAAAAGAACATAAAAATAACAATGAAGTAGAAAGAGAAAATAAAAAGTGCAATTCAATCCCCCCTCTACCCCAAATTTACACAGGGGGCTTCTTAAAGATTACTTAAGACTTTGGGTCTTAAAAAACCAGATGGACATGAAATAGTTAAGCAGAATGATTATTAAAGGAATCAAGCAGTAATAGTAACTATTAACAATAATAGTACGACATCTTTATATAGTAAACATGTTGTTCTAAACTACTATTTCTCAACTGGGACCATATTGATATTTAATGGATCCACAGGTGAAAAGTGTTTGAATTCAGGGTTTGGAGGGCAAATGCAGAGAAGAGAGGTGAGGGTTCAACTGAAAGAAACAAAATTGAAAATGACCCATTACCAGAAATATGTGGGCAAATAGTGCCCCAAACAAGCCTAGGATGTAATTTTACTCAATAAATCTAAGATTCAGAGAAGTGGTACAAGGTGCGCCTGTGGAAGAACATGCAGATTCAAAATGTGAAGGTTACCACTCCAGGCATATTTTTAAATGAATGGCAACTGAGAAACAACAGACAATGGATAAACTATAAAAGCAAAGCCTTCATTTTCTTTTGCAAAATAAATTTTTTCTATTTGCAACACTCCCATTTAAATATAAAAAAGTAGATAAAAAAATATGTGCAGATGAGCATTTCACACAAGGAAGAAGGACCTAGAAAAATTCTAATCCAAGAGATAGGCAGATTTAAATCTACATGACAAATGCCACTAAAGAATCCCTACTGGGGGGCCCAGAGAAATGGCACAGTGGAGTTTGCCTTGCAAGCAGTCAATCTAGGACCAAAGGTGGTTGGTTCAAATCCTGGTGTCCCATATAGTCCCCCGTGCCTGCCAGGAGCTATTTCTGAGCAGACAGCCAGGAGTAACCCCTGAGCACCGCCAGGTGTAGCCCCAAAACCAAAAAAAAAAAAAAAAAAATCCCAACTGGAAATGGAGAGACAGTACAAGATTTTAGGCTCTACTTTTCAGTGTGGGTGTCCCTCGTTTGAAATCTGACTAGACATAAGGTCCCCTGAATATTATATGGAGGAATTCCTGAGAATAGCACCTGACTACTAATGCAAATGGTCCAACACTCCCACTCTAGGCACCCAAAAATATTATTAAAAATAAAATCAAGCAGGGGCCAACCACTAGCACAGCGGTGAAGCATATGCCTTGCAAGTGGTCGATCTAGGACAGACTGTGGCTCGACCCCCTAGTGTCCCATATGGTCTCCCAAACCAGGAGCAGTTTCTGAATGCATAGCCAGGAGTAACCCCTGAGCATCACAGGGTGTGGCCCAAAAAGAAAAAAAAGAAAAAAATCAGGCTCCTTAAAAATATCTACTATTTTCCTGGTCATCTTCCCATCATTAAACATTATCCCATAAAACACTCTCTTTTTTAAAAATAATAACTTCATTTAAGTACCATGATTATAAACATGTTTGTAGTTGGATTTCAGTTATGAAAAAAACTGAAACCCCTTCACCAGTGCAACCTTCCCATCACCAGTCCTGATAGAAAACAGAAACACAGGAATAGCATAGAAATAGCCCCTAAAGAGCATATAAGTACAAATAATGATGACAATAAGTCAGGGGCAAATAATCAGTCTGTTATAGTCATTGGGGAAACAGATGACCACATGCAAAAGAAATCAGACTACTATCTTACTACACAGTAGACACCTGTCAGCTCACAAGTATAAATCAAATAATAAAATGGAAAACCTAAAATCCTAAAACTCTAGGAAAAAGACATATTGATAAACTCTGTGGTTGGACATAAACAGAAAGACAAAATGATCCTTTCCCAGTCCCTATTCATATACCTGGACAAGACGAGAAGGAATTCTTGCCTTTTGCAAAGATATAGAGGGCTCCAAGAGAACATTTGGTAAGTGAGATGTGTGAATCCAAAAGAAAAAGAGCCCATGAAAACATGAAAATGTATATGGAATCTAAAATCATATCAAAACAAAAGAGCCCCAGCATCGTGGTTTCCAAGGGTAGGGATGAGGGGTTGGGGGAGAGGTGCCAGAATAAACAAACCTTACTAGGTCACAGGAAACAATATGTACTTCTATAATATAGACACTATACCGGAAAATAATAGGTAGCATAATTTAGGTGTTGCCAGAGTGTAGACCTTAAAAGATCTTATCACAAGAAAAATACAGCATTGTTGTCAAATGTTAACTCATCTTACTGTGATCATTTTGTAGTACATACAAATATTGAATCATTACAATTTATACTTAAAGTTAATGTCAATCCCATCTTTTTTTTTTTTTTTTTTTTGGTTTTTGGGTCACACCCGGCAGTGCTCAGGGGTTACTCCTGGCTCCATGCTCAGAAATTGCTCCTGGCAGGCATGGGGGACCATATGGGGCACTGGGATTCGAACCGATGACCTTTTGCATGAAAGGCCTTACCTCCATGCTATCTCCCGGGCCCCTGTCAATCCCATCTCAATTAAAAATTAAATTTAATAAGTCTGAAAAATTCTAATTAGATATTTCAGTAGAAATGTGTAGCTTTTATAAATTTTAAAGACTTTACTAAAAGCCTTCAGCATGTAAACACTGGCTAGAAAAAAGTTCTATTTGGTGAGCCAACTTTACTTTTCAAAGATTTAATGAGTTTCATTGTTTTATTCTTTAAAAAGTAAAGTTTAAAAGATATATGTATGTTTAAGAGATATAAAATTGAGAGAACAAGATGGTAAAGAATTTTAGGTATTTCTCTTGCATGATGCAAACACTGATTCAAATCCCTACATTTGATCTCCCCAAAGCAATGCCAAAGTCATTCTTGAGCACAAAGCCAGCAATGGCCCCTGAGCACCACAAGGTTTGTCCCACAAACCAAAATAAATAAAAAGAACAACATTAAAAATTTTTTTTAAAAACAATTAAAGAATGACTCAGGAAATATTTATTTTTATTTAGTCAAAGCCTGCAGTTTCAAATATAAAAATCGAAAGCACTTTTTCACATGAGTCTGCCAAACAAGGATAGAAGCAATCATGGGAGCCATAAATCTATTCGGCCTTTACATTTTGCAGCATTAAGACACTTATAAAAAAGACAGAGTAGGCTTTGAACTTCATCTTATCAATGATCAAATATATTACAGACATAAATTATTAATGTATTATGTTTACCATCATCAGAACTGGCTAGACATAAACAATGATTAAGGAGATAAAAAACCACTGTATTATGTGTTATGAGTTTCCTTTTGTCTTGTAGGAGAAAAAATACCATATCCAAATTAATACTCTGTCATTGTTAATATTTTATGGTTAGCTAGAGAATAAGAATATAGAAAGCTTGTAGGAAAAGAAAGGAAATGTCAGGGAGTCTAACAGAATGGAGATTATTACAGAAGTAAGGGTGAAGGCAATCACCAACAATTTCGTATGTAATACCCAGACCACTTCTCAAATTGTATCTTCATAGGACTCTAGATAATTTCTCCCTAGAATGACCTAATGCAGATGCATTTCAAACAAGATGTGTAAAAAGATGTGGGGATTATTTTGAAAAGGGTATCCCCAAAGACCTGGTGTAGGGCAGCAGTTGAAACCCAATCATGAACATGCTTGTAACCATGGTGCTTACATAATTAAAAAAATACAACATTTTAACATGTCTATATTCTAATATTCCAACATACCAGTATTCCAATATTCTTACATAACAATATTCCAATTTCCCAATAGAAAAAAAATTTTTTTAAGTTCTAGATGAAGAAATTTGCTGAGGCCACCATACAGAGTTTTCCCTTTAAATAAACTCCTGCTAAGAAATTTAACTGATAAAATAGGCATAGCATTTGAGATGAACTACAATGACCAATAAGAAATTTAGGGGCCCGGGAGATAGCATGGAGATAAGGCGTTTGCCTTTTATGCAAAAGGTCATCGGTTCGAATCCTGGTGCCCCATATGGTCCCCCGTGCCTGCCAGGAGCAATTTCTGAGCATGGAGCCAGGAGTAACACCTGAGCACTGCCGGGTGTGACCCAAAAACCAAAAAAAAAAAAAAATTTAGTATATACTCTAATAAATGTTATGAAAGTGAGCTCAATATATTCTAAGTGTTTTATTGTTCATTTATAACATATTTGTGACTCATATATTTGGAACATGGTGAACACAGTGACATATTTGGAACATGATGATTTATGCCTGTAGTGTACTTCAACATGCATATGTGAAATCATGGGAAGGTAAACCACAGAAAAAGCTCAGAATAAATTTGTAGATTTCTCCTTACTAGACAATAATTTATTCTTTATTTTGGAGCCACACCCAATGGCACTCAGGTGTTACTCAGCTTTGAGTGTAGAAATCACCTCTGTCAGGCTCAGAGGACCACATGGGATGGCAGAAATTGAACCCAGATCAGCTGATTACAAGGCAAAAGCCCTATCCTCTATGCATCACTCTGGTCCCAATAATTTATTCTCTTTTGGTGATTTGTAAACTAGTAATAGTTTAGTGACAACTCAATAAACCTTTAAAAATTATTTTAAAACTGCTTTTTAAACCAGTTTAATAACAATTTAATGACAACTCAATAACTTTTCTAAATATTATTTTTGGGTTTGGAGAACCTAGGGCTGTATTTGGTTCCAAGAATCAAATAAGGATTGGCAATCACTTTAACCCCTGAATCATCTCTCTAATCTCTCACTGTATATATATATATATATATATATATATATATATATATATATATATATATATATATAAACATACATATATACATACATATATATAAAGGCTCATTTAGAGCCTTATAGACAAAATGATCTTTGTAATTTTTATTTACACACAAACACACACATACATTGATACAGCAAATGGTAGAATGGGACTTCAGAGCTTAGAAATACATTATTTAAAATGAATTTAATTCTGTAGATAACATAGAATGGAATTCTGGATTGGGGGAGAGGTCAGAAGACATAAAACTTGCTACTTTTAAAAACTGATATTAGAATTGTGTTTTATAATTTCCCATTTTATGCAAAAATTACACCATGTAATGATTCTCAAAATATGAACAGTATCCAATGCCAATTTTTGATTTGAGGTGATATGTAATTTAAAAATTGGGGGCTAGTACCAAGAAAAAAAATTCAACACCATTCATCTTTATCCTTGTTCAGCCACCTTTGGTCTCAAATATAGTTTCCCACACCTAAACTACCCCTGACCTAACACAATCTATCCATATTCCTCAATGATAATTTCCTGCTCTTGCCAATGTAATCACAGAATCTACAGCTATTTTTATTTTAACCTAGAGGACTTTATAGTTCTATTAGACAACCTTCTTTCTACATTATTAACGTCCCCCCTCTGGCCCCTACCAATATGATACATAAAAGATATCTGATATCATTTGGTTTAACTGCATTGAACAACAGCTAATTTTACCAAGAGTAAAATGTGCCCAGTGAGAAAAACGATAAATTCAGTATTTACAATTCTCAGTTGGGTGTTTTCAATGTCCTGTTATGTGCCTCTAGGTAAAACCTTAGCTTTAAATAATTTATTCCTAAATAAATTTCAGTATTGTAAAACTGAAGATTATTATACACTTACTTTTCACACAGGAGAACTTAATTAACAGTTAAGAAAAGAATCTGTTGTCATTTGCCAATATGAAAGGCTAATTATGAGTATTACTAAATTATAGAAGCCTAAAATTAAAATCCCTTTGAAGACAAATAAGATGCAAGGAGGTCACAGAACAAGGTAATTCACTAAAGAATTAGGCTACTTCACAAGCGCTTGTCACCCAATTGATGACAGTCTTCTAAATAAAAAGAAAATTAAAATAAATATTCTATATTCCTTTTATAAAAAAGAAATCTGCATTCATTTCATTTTGCCATTCATGTCTCTAAAACAACAACCAATAATAGAATAATTAAGTTCATTTTCATTTTCCACTAAACATTAAAATGTGCAAAATGACCGAAATTCCCATATTTCACTTCAAAGAAAACATACTGTATTTCATCAAGCCATAATAAAACTATTAATTTATAGCCTGAACAAAGTACAAAAACAAGGCAACCTCAAATACAGCTCAATTTTTTAGTATCTGTGTTTTCTACAACATCTGTTTTCTGTTTATATTTTCACAAAGTATTTAGCATTACTAGGTATAATTATATATTGCCACAGGAAAAAAATGTGCAATAAAGGACTCTTCTAGTCCCATCTGGAGGCTACAAAGAAATTAAAGTATGAAATGGAAGAATGTGAAAAAGAAACTTCTACCTTTAATTATAACAGAAAGAACTGATGGCTCTTTTCCCTAAACCATGGCAGTTACTCATAACTGAGTCAGTTTAGGACCTGAAGAACTGAGAAGTGGTATCAGTTTGTAAACTATTTTATAAAACATGGATCAAAACTGAACCTTATCAATACTGAACATGAAATTTCTCTTTTAGGTTTCTAACTACATAGCAGCTGAGAGACCACATTTGTGACACACTGCAGAGTCAAACAGGTAAACTGACAGGTATTAAACTTTTAATTTTATTTTGTGTTCATTTTGGGGCCACATTTGGAGATTCTCAAGGCCTAGTCCTAACTCTGTGTTCAGGGATCACTTTGACTGGACTCGAGAGACCATATGCGGCATATGTGATCAAATGGGGTGGATAACATTGTGAGATATAACAATTTCCCCACATTTTCTTACACTAAAGCATTTCCCAATAAGTCCATAGGCCATTTAGTTCTAACAAGCAATATAAAAATGATTTTGTTATTGTTTTTGTTTTGTTTTGGGGGGAAGAGGGTCACACCCAGTATTGCTCAGGGGTTACTCCTGGCTCTACACTCAGAAATTGCTCCTGGCAGGTTTCGGGGGACCATATGGGATGCTGGGATTTGAACCACCGTGCTTCTGCATGCAAGGCAAATGACCTACCTCCATGCTATCTCTCCAGCCCCGGCTTTGTTATTGTTAATGGGGACAAGGGCTTGGGGAACAAGAGAGTAGGGAAAGTCACATTGATAGTGAGACTGGTGTTGAAACATTGAATGTCTGAAGGAAATGCATTATGAAAAATCGCATAAACCATGATATTCAATAAAGTAAAAAAAAAGAAAAACAATAAATATCACAGATACACAAAGGATCATCAATTATACAAAGTTGTTTATACTGACACAATAACTATGTCACAGAATTGGAGAACCTATAAATACAGTAATTAAACACACACACACACACACACACACACACACACACACACACACACACACACACACACACACACACCTTCCAAGACTGAAGGAGAGGAAAAATTCTAAAAAGGAGGAGGATAAAAGTGACATCATGACAGTAGTCTTTAGCACTTTATTGGTCATGGAAGTGCATCAATTTTGAATCCTAGATAAATTAAGAAAAAAGGAAGGAAAGAAGGGTGAGAGAGGAAGGGAGGAAGAAAGGGAGAGAGGGAGGAAGGGGGAAGAAGAAAAAGAGGGAGGAAGAGAGGGAATAAGCTAGGAAGCAAGTATAGGCAGTTGGAAGAAATGTTCAAATTGATGAATGATAATCAATTCAGAATTTTATATCCAGAAAAACTATCCTTTAAATATGAAGAAAAAATTAAATACCCTCGGACCAACAAAACTGGAGAGAACACAGTGCTAGTTGATCAGCAATAGAAATACTAAATTGGGGCCCGGGAGATAGCATGGAGGTAAGGCGTATGCCTTTCATGCAAAAGGTCATTGGTTCGAATCCCGGTGCCCCATATGGTCCCCCGTGCCTGCCAGGAGCAATTTCTGAGCATGGAGCCAGGAGTAACCCCTGAGCACTGCCGGGTGTGACCCAAAAACCAAAAAATAAATAAAAATAAATAATAATAATAATAAAATAAAAAAATAGAAATACTAAATGGAAGGATTGAATAATAGTACAGCAGGAAGCATGCTTCCCTTGCACGCAACTGATCCAGGTTTGATCATAAGCACCATAGCTCTCAGGAGTGTAGAGCCAGGAGCAAGCCCAGAATACTGCTGGGTGTTACAAAAAGAAAAAAATTATTACATGGAAATCTTCAGGATGAAAATGATAAAAGTCATTAAAACTGGAATGAAGAAATAAAACAGCACTAGCAAAATAAGTACAAAAGTAAATATAAAATTAGAAATTATTTGTATTTGTCACTTATTCTAACTGATTTTTTTTTGGTCACACCTAGTGGCGCTCAGGGTTTACTCCTCGCTCTGTGCTTAGAAATCTCTCTTGGCAAGCACGGGGAACCATATGGGATGCTGGAACTTGAACCACTGTCCATCCTGGATCTGCTGCATGTGCAAGGCAAATGCCCTATCGCTGTGCTATCTCTTCAGCACTCTAACTGATTTTAAAAGAAAACTTTCTAAAAACACTAATTATAAGATGTGCTGACTGGAAAATATATTTGATTTATTTTTTAAACAGAGATTCTGCTTCTTTCTGTGTGAGCCAGCCCAGAGACAACAAGGATCATAATCTCTCCAGGACCCATACCCAGTAAGATGCCCCCACCCAATAAGTGTGGGGCTGATTCCTGCCCTGTGATTGGGCACCCAGAGACATTATAAAGGACTGCTGCCCTGCTGTCTGCCTTCTTTCTGTGGGAGCCAGCCCAGAGACACCAATGATCATAATCTCTCCAGGACGCACACCCATGATTATATCTTTTAACCCTGAACCCCACTTCTCCACATTGTAAAAAGCAACTACAAACTTAACAATGGGGAAATTTTGCAGTAAGAGCAAGAAGAAAATGAGGAAGAGGAGAAAGAAAAAAGAAAAGGAAGAAGTAGAAGAGGAAAAAGAAAAGAAAGAAAAGAAAGAAGATTAGGAGGAAGAATGTGCTGATCTCGTCTGACCTCAGAAAGAGGAAGAAAAAAAAAAGAGGAAAAACAAAAAGAAGAAAATGGATTGAAGATTTATTTTTACTTTATTTTCTTATAATAGTGTTTTTGTTTAAATACCGTGATTATGACATGTTTGTAGTTGGGTTTCAGTTAAAATATTAAAACAAGAAATATAAAACAATAGAGATTTTATGGTTTACAATACAATAATGAACAATGAGTCCAACACCACATTCAACACTAGTGTATCCATCTCCCTCCTCCAGACTCCAACATTCCTCTTTCTCACCCTCTCAACCAACCAACTCGATTGTGTGGATTAACTCTCCCTGCACCTGACAGGAGAATAATTTATAAAGATAGAATGCACTATGCATGACTGAAATAGGACAAAGAAGTGAAAAAAAGCTGAGTTTCATGAGGAGCCTTTGTGTATTAATATAATGTTACTATGAACCTAAAAGAGATGGTTATAAATAAGGCTTTAATTATAATAGACCACTAAGGCAATCACCAAAAAATTACGCTAAATATTGTAAAAGAAACAGTTACCAAAAAAAAAAAAAAAGGTACACTGGAAAATATATACTTAACACAAAAGAATGCTGCTGTGAGTTATATTAAATTATCTTTCCCAGAGAGCTATGTTGAAGTCCATAACCCCCAAATCTATCAGGTGTTAATGGAGTTCTGAGATGAGTCATAGTATGGAACAGAAAGGTTGGTAACAAAGTGGATAGCTCTTAGAAGAGTTGAGGAACATTCCACATCTATTTTTCTGAAAACAAAGTGGAATTCTCTTATGTCCATCTGTTTATTTCTAGTCTTTAAAGTTGCATTTTGTTCTAATGTGCATTTTATTTCAGATCTTTGTCCACCCGAAAAATATTTCACACGAACATGGAAAGTTTAAAAACTAAACTTTGGAAACATTCCTGACAAACATCACCAAACGAAAGGGTCATACTGAATCAGAGTAGGCTTCATTCAGTGACTGTTAGCATAAAGGAAGTTTGACAGAGAGAAGAATACATCTGTAATGAAAGCTGAAATGGATAGTGATGTGTACATGAACAAGGATAACCAGCAGCACAATTAGGTGAGAGGAACAAAACAAATTCAGTTCCTCAGGGCTTCCATAAAAGATATTATTTGAATTCTTAGTTGTTGGCTTAGAAAACAAAAACATTAATTTATGTCTTTTTTAAAGTCACACAGCTTGTGTGACTTTGTTAAGGCAATCTTAAGGGGAAAAATATAAATGTACATAAATGAACAGAACGATCAAATAGTAAGGACTTCTTGAGATGAGATAAATAAAGTCTGTAAATGCTGTTGCAAATTAACTCAAAAGATTAATGTCTGGGGCCAGACCAGAGGTAAGGAGCCTGCCTTGCAAGCGCTAGCTTAGGATGAACCTCGATTCGATCCCCGGGTACCCCATATGGTCCCCCCCCCAAGTCAGGAGTTCTTTCTGAGCACATAGCCAGGAGTAACCCTTGAGCGTCAATGGGTATGGCCCCAAAACAAACAAAAAAACCCAAAACAAATAAACAAAGAGATTAATATCTGTAATTTCACCTGACCAACCTGTAAGTAGTGTAGATGAATTCTACAGGTAAATGTAATATAAAGCTTAATTCTGTTTATTTTTGTTTTGGAGTCACACCTAGCAATGCTCAGGGGGTACTCCTTGATCTGCACTTAAGAATCAATCACTCTTAATGATCTTTGGGGACCAGATGAGATGCCAGGGATCAAACCTGAGTTGGCTACATACAAGGCAACTGCCCTACCTATTGTACAAGAGATACAGCCCCTGAGAGTTTGGTTCATAGATATGATAGAACATGATAATAAAACTCTTTATTGCCATATATTAGTTGTATTAATCAAACACTTACTTGTAAGTACCAAATTTTCCACAGTGATTTAAAAAAACACCAATAAAACCTAGAATAAAAAGGAACAGAATACACTTGTCCCTGTAAACTTAAAATAAAAAAAAAGAATTTGGGAAATAAGAACAATAATTGTATTATTTGAATTTTTCTCCTGTCCACATGCTAGCAGCAGTATTATTACTTTAATAATAATAATCTAATCAAATATGCATTTCCAATTTAGGACAAATATGAAATAAAATGCACATTAGAACAAAACACAGCCTTAAAGACTAGAAATAAACAGAAGCACATAAGAGAATTCCAGTTCGTTTTCAGAAAAATACATGTGGAACGTCCCTCAACTCTTCTAAGAACTATCCATTTTGTTCCCGATCTTTCTATTCCATACTATGACTCACCCACAGAACTCCATTACCATCTGATAAAATATGGGGGTTTCATTTTACTAAGTGCTGAATTAGCAAGTACCTAAGGTATTCTCTCAGAGTCCAAGAGGAAAAAAATCAATACAGAAATGTTGGTAAATCCTAAGGGAAAATATAAAGAAAATATACCAATAACCATATGAATTATGTACTCTCTGTGGTGGCAAAAGGCAGTGAGATAAGTTTTTCAGGTTAGAGAAGAACCAAATTCCTAAATAAAGGAGGCTGCTAAAGTCAGTGTATTATGGATTTTGAACCAGACTAATTTTGACAGGTGACAGAGAAACTATGTCCACTATTTCTGTCAATTAAGGATTCCGGAAATTGGTAATGTGAAATGCTTTTTAACAGGAAATTAAACCATCAGCATCACAAGTATCCTCCTTTATAAAGGCAAGTGGATAATCGGATATTAAGAGTTTTGAATACATACATTTGAATACCACAGAAATATGCAAATTTCCAGGCTTCTCAAGTACTGTACAATTTAATAGTTATTGAAGTATTGTACTTTGTAAAATAGATACATATATAAAGAGACATGAATTCATATATTCAGTTATGATTTTTCTTTTTCTTTTCTTTCTTCTTTTGGATTTTTGGCTACAATATAGGATGCTCAGAAGTGACCCCTGGCAGTGCTTAAAGGATCCTTAAGTGATGCTCGGGATTTTATGGAGGTCTGCTACATGCAAGGGAAGTGTCTGAAAAGAAATCTTTTTTTAGACAGAGTGTTAACACCGTGGGTAGGCTCATGGCAGATCCTGGTTTGATTTCTAGCATCTCATATATTTTACAGCACTGTTCACTGCAGAGCATATGGGCACCAAAATAAAAACAAATTTTTAGCGACTGTTCTTTATAATACAGATAATGATATGGGTTTCATGAATAAAAATATTCCAACACTCTTAGAATATTCATTTTTCCACTGTCATGGTCACCTCTCAAATCTGCCCACATTTGACTCGCCAGTACAGGAAATTCAGTTCTGTACACCAGTTCTCAGATTTATTGCATTTGTAAGCCATTATGTTGCAAGTCAGCTCTTGATGGGGCTGGAAGGTGATGGGATGGAGTATGAAGTCCTTCTCCCCCAGCTCAGACCACTTGTCTGCCACCCTGTTCAGCCGGTGGGTCTGAGGGTTCAGATTAGCAGCAGGTAGAAAACTCACAGGCAGTCAAGCTTCAGGAGACATCAACTTTATTCAGTGGAAGAAGGTCAAAGAATGAGACCCAGAATGCTTCCTTATATTCCATATATAAGAGAGGCCATTCTCTATCTGAACCTTTCCTGGCTGACTTCTCTCAGGACGATACTCTGCAATTTTATCCAGATAGCAGAAAACTGTTTAATTTCATCTTTTCTTATAAGCTAGTAGTATAATTTCTTTACCCAGTCATCTATAGCAGGACCTTGAGTGCTTTCCTGATTTTGGCCATTGTAAATAGTGCTGCAATGAACACAGAAGCACAGATGTCTTTTCTGAATAGCTTTTGGGCCCTTGGAGTAGATGAAAAGATGTGAAAATGCATAGTCACATGAAGATGATGTGGGTTTTTTTTTTTGGTTTGAATAAGTGTCCATATCATTTTCCAAAAGGCCTGGATCAGGCAACATTCAGCAATGGATGAAGGTTCCTTTTTAATACATCATGCCCAGATGTACCCAAGATGTTCAACAAGAGAAACGTTCACCCAAAATATAGTTAATTTTCCCAAAGAAAAACCTGAGATGATGACATTTAAAAAACAAAAAAACTTCTAATGAATCTGTTATCATGACAAAACCAGAGTTGGGTGTACTGAGATCAAGTTGATTTATGAGTTTCTTTCTTTGGGGGTCCTGGAAGTCCATCTAATCATGAGACATCATTACTCAGAATGGCTATTACAAACAGAGGCTCAGTAACAGAAAAAGTAGGAGTTCCAAGGAAATTTTAGGCTTCGTGGGTAGGAACTGGAGCTAGGGGTTGTACTATCCCAGCAAAAATAAGAGCAAATGGGTCATGGGAAAGGTAAGCAAAGATATAAGTAAAGTCTGGGGCCTGCAGTTTAGCTGAGGGATCTGACAGGACAACTATGTCGGATGTACAGATATGGCTTTACCTGCAAAGCCACAGGATTAGAATGGGAGGTAGTGGTGGTGAGCAGGCTGAGGTGGAGAAACAGTTCAAGCTCATCTTCTAGCAAAGTAGTCATGGAATTGACTACACAAGAGCAGGTTATCACTTCCCAGCTCTCAGGTATCCTATAAAATCATATCACCTTTTTGCTCTGGCTTGATTCTTTTACTATTCAGAGAAGCTTTTTGCCTTTCAGATGGGCACAGAGCTTCATTTCCAGTTGTAGGACTTTCTCCAATCTCTGGAATTCTTTTCACAAATGTCAGGTTTAAAAATGAAGGAAAGCGCTAATGAAACGGTAACAGTGTCCAAACCCATGCTGACATTTCCAAAAGTTCTATGTGAATGGCAGGAACAAAGGACTTTGCCTTTCTGTCTCCTTGCTCAATAAATCATCCGACAGGCTCTTCTATTTATCAAAAGGGAAAAATATTTTGTATATAACAGCACAACATCTATTTACATATTTTTTATTACAAGTACAAGCCTTAAGGAAACAAAAAATGTAAACCCCTTGTGAACAGTTGATTTCCTTTTGGAAATTCTGTTTTTCTTTGATAAAATAGAAGCACAGCAGGTTGAGTTTGTTATTGCTTTGAAACTATGAGACATTTTTAAAAAGTGTGCCAAGAATATACTCTAAGCACTCATAAATTACCAACCAAAAGCCCTTGACAGATATTTACTGTCTTCTACGAGATAAATTAATTTTGCTAAACATATAGTTAGGTTAGAATACAAGGTCATTAAACGGAAGTAAATATACAAAACTTAAGGACAGTAAGAAATTGATTGTCGTAGAGATTACAAGATTTCTTAACCCCAAAACCAATGGAACATGCATTACTTTTTATATTTTTATTTAAGCACTGTGGTTGCAAAATCGTTCCTTGTTGGGTTTCAGCCATATGATATATATCACCCTTCACCAGGGCATCCTTCCCACCACCAATGGAGCATTTAAAATTCTACCATATTAACCTTACATAAGAGGATATAAACATGAAAAAATATACTTAGTGTAAATTCTATAAAAAACTTGCATTGTATAGCTGGAGAGTGTACAGTGAGCAAGGGGTTTGCCTTGCAAACAGGGGTTTCATCCCCTGGCATCTCATATGGTACCCTGAGCCCTGCCAGATGTTATCTCTGAGCACCAAGGAAGGAGTAAGCACCACCACAAAATCAAATCCAACTCGAACCTACTAAATTGTAATTCAATTTAGAGTGATAGGATAGCAATATAAATATTAGTCTAATTTTCAAAATATTTTATAGAGCAATATAAACAATGACTAACTTGACTAATGACCTGAATGTAGGAGCAGTCTTTTGGACATGCATTTTCACTCAATGACAAATCAATTTGTCCCTTCTGGGCCAGACTCTGCCTTATGCACAACGATTTTAAATCCTCAAAGGAATCTCGAAGGGAGACAGCAGCTACTTTATATGTCTCATTACAGAGGAGCTGCAGTGTAGTTTAGATAAATAAATTCCACAGTTGTTTCTCCTCGTCCTTTACTGACCAATAATAGTTTTGCTAGCTTTTCCCTATTAGTCAATACTGACCAATAATAGTTTTGCTAGCTTTTCCCTATTAGTCAATAAAATGAAAAACAAGACAAATCGCCTGACTCTAATTTCTCCTCCCAGATCACCCACTATGGACTTCTATGATGGGTGAGATTATTAAAAAGCCAAGTGATAAGCCAAGAGACAGCATGAAAAAAGAGCAGCACTGAGGGGCCTAGATAATCTCCAAGTTCAATTATTATAGGTCACCTCATTTGCTTGAGGTAATCCACAAAATATCACTATGCTATTTGAGCAGAGCAGGTAAATAAAATGCATCCCTTAGGCAAATGTTTTTCCAACATCAAGCATCTACAAAAAGGCATGTGATTCAGCAGTGAAAAGCTCATCTGATAATTGCCTACAAATTTCACCAAAAGTAGATGCTGAGCACAGACTGGGAGGCACTTAAATATAAGACATGGTGTAGAGACAGGGGCATATAGAGCTAGTGCATCATTCAATCTACATTCATGACGGCATGTTCTCACGGGCAATGAAATGCAAAGATGAAAGAGCTTCCAGTTTTGTTAGATTAATATACAGATAACTGTTGAGCATCCTCATTAATGTAGTCAACAGAATCAAGTTAAGCAGAATCTGACCAAGTGTGGAAGAAACTGGGGAGCATCCAGGCAGGCTTTGTGGCAGATTTGCGAGAGCAGACATGTTTGAGAGGGAGACAAGAGTAGAAATCAGATTAGCTACCACTAATCAACTGTGTGGTTTGGCCAATTATTATTTTCTGGGGTCTTCTGCAAACATTGCCTTTGTAAAAGGCACAATGAGGTGAGCTAGTTTGTCACAGAAGGGGAAAACATATATAACAAAGCAACCATAAGGATTTCTTGAAAACTATAAGCACTCCCAACATTATACTGATTATGATAATGATAATGCACTCTTGAAAAAAAAAAGTAGTGATTTCTGGGACAAAGTTAGCAGTAAGAATGAATAATACTTATTTAAGGCTCTGTTATAATTTGGGGTAGGGTTTGGGTCACACCCAGTGGTGCTCAAGGTTTACTCCTGGCTCTGTGCTCAGAAATTGCGTCTAGGGAGCCGGGAGGTGGCGCAGGAGGTAAGGTGCCTGCTGCCTTGCCTAGGACGGACCACGGTTCGATTCCCCGGTTCCCATATGGTCCCCCGTGCCTGCCAGGAGCGACTTCTGAGCACATAGCCAGGATTAACCCCTGAGCATCACTGGGTGTGGCCCAAAAACCAAAAAAAAAAAAAAAAAGAAATTGCGTCTGGTCAGCTAAGGGGATCATATGGGGTGCTGAAGATGGGCTCCTACCAGTGTTGGCCATGAGCAAGGCAAATGTCCTACTGCTGTGCTATAGCTCTGGCCCCTCTAATACAATTTTTTGGTATTCCTGTGTGTTAGACTCAAATTGATTATCATGGCTTGAGCCATTAAGAGGGCAGAACTACGATATGTTGTTTCTGAGGTAATCAAATTCAAAACTGTTCCAGTTTCTGGAAGGAAGACTTCAGTGCAGCCGAATATTATTTTATTTTATAATTATGATATTAGAAATATCAATAGGAAAGCAAAAGAACAGGGAGTAAATATCATTTGTTTGTCAAGATTCAGACAATATATCAGGAGATAAGCATTTAGAGTAAAAATATTAGTATCTCTACTTAACTCATTATTGTCAACTATCACAACATAGCAAACAGGTACAGCCAAAAAGTACAACTAAAAAATGAGTCTGAAATGGCTGAATAATAAAAGAAGGCATGGGTCCTGGAAGAGATGAGTGGCCAGGTGCCTGACTTGTAAGCATAAGATCATGAGTTGGATCCCAGTACCCCCCAACCCCGCATGCCAACTGGGATTCCTGACACACCATACTACGGATACCCAGAGCCACAACAAGTGAATTATCTTCAATGCACTGGAAGCAAATATATACAAGTACCACAAGTCAAGTACGAGAAAACCCTGATCACAGTAACAACAATAAAAAGAGCAAAAAAGGGTAATGAGTAACTTAAAATATGCAGCAGGGTCTTGGGGGAGAGAGAACAGGGATATCAAAGAAGAAACGTGTTAAAAGCTCCATGTATCTGCAAAGGCGTTTATCCTCTGTGTAGTGCAGAAACGTCCCTGACATTAGCATCTGTCACAATTTTAATGCAATGTTTTTGTCCAGGGTTCTTACACTATATGAAAATTTAATAAGCAACACCTGAGCTGAAAGTTATGTCTCTTCATTTTTAGAATAGCTTTCCTTTACATGTATGCATGTACGTGTGTAAGGTTATCTGTCAGTTACAGCATCACTTAAAGTGAATCCAACATTTTGGGGAAGTTTTGAGTTAAAAATAGGGTTTGCAGATGTTCCAATCAGACATCTAACTACTTGCCTGCCTGTGAGGCATGAAGAATTCTCCTTCCCTTCCTCTCATACACTACACGTTAATCAATATCTATCAGATAAGGTGCTGGCAATAATTGAAGTTGGTTAATGAAACCTAGGTGAGGGGCAATTGCATCTTTGACTAGGGGGATTTTAAAAGCTATGTGCTTAGCAGATCTATTTCCCACAATGCACTTTAAAATAATAAGATAGGAAGCGGTGTGTTTTCCTTTACGTGATTTTTCCCTTTAAACTGCTGAGTTTAAAAAAAGTTTTTTTTTTTTTTTTTTTAGGCTGGTAAAAGAGTTTTCTCAAATGTCTCCAGAGCCCAGGTGATGGTGAAGTGAAGGAAAGGGAAGGAAAATGGTCAAGTCAAGTACTCTGTAATTAAGGTCTGCCTCGTGGAGATGTTTCTAGAATACTGGAGGACTGAGACCTACCATTCCAATACTTGAGAAACTCACTCTTAAAACAGAGTGAGATTATTTCAAGAGTGGATTTCTTTTAGCACTACTATTTTACTGATGATGATGGTGATGATAACTTGACTGTCATTCACCAGGGCTTTTTATTTTCTGTTTTCATTTTTTTTTCTGACTTTAAAACTGTTTAGTTTGGGGAGGGTCAGATCTTGCTGAGTGCAGGAATCACTCACTTATGGCAGACTCAGTGAACCTTAGGGAGTGCCAGGAATAGAACCCAGGTCAGTTACATGCAAGACAAGCATCATTAGCACTCTAACCCTTTCCTTCCTTCCTTCTTTCCTTCCTTCCTTCCTTCCTTCCTTCCTTCCTTCCTTCCTTCCTTCCTTCCTTCCTTCCTTCCTTCCTTCCTTCCTTCCTTCCTTCCTTCCTTCCTTCCCTCCTTCCCTCCCTCCCTCCTTCCTTCCCTAGGGAGTGCCAGGAATAGAACCCAGGTCAGTCACATGCAAGACAAGCATCATACTGGACTAGCACTCTAACCCTTTCCGTCCGTCCTTCCTTCCTTCCTTCCTTCCTTCCTTCCTTCCTTCCTTCCTTCCTTCCTTCCTTCCGTCCCTCCGTCCCTCCCTCCAATTCTTACTTTAAGTGTCTTTACCTCTCTTTAGATCAGTCAAGCCATTTCTGTGCCATAGTTTAAAGTAGAGAGACAATGAGGGGCTGGAGCAATAGTACAGTGGGTAGGTCACTTAGCTTTCATGCTGCCAACCTAGGTTTGACTCTTGGCATCCCAGATGGTCCCATAAGCACTGCCAGGACTAATAAAGCTAAATTTTTTAGCTTTGAGTGCAAAGCTAAGAGGAACCACTGGATCATTGTCGGGTATGGCCCCAAAACAATCAGACAAAAAAAGAGGTGAGGCGATAAGAAATAGAATGTCTTGGTGGCAGGGGGCTGAGTTCCAACAGTTTGGGGCTCCCTTTCCATCTAGCTTCTAGCGTTCAGTACCCCTTCTAGTCCTGGAGGTTGTGCTGGTGAAACACCATATGCTCTGGGCTCACTACACCCCCCAAGTCTCTGAGGAAAAGAGAACTGCCAAGGGAGAAGGTGCTGTTGTGTGAAGAGATAAGAGGTTCCAGCTCTTCCCTGCAGATGCCCTAAGCTAGTCCACAGAGTACACCACAGATCTGCATCCTTCTGTGTTTTCATGGCTACTTTCTCCCTGGTGTGGTTCAATATGAATGGATCACTCCCTACCCTACCCGACAAGTGCTTTCTTGGGGACCAATTGGTGCACTCGGCACTTATTTTCTTTGTCATCTTTGACTTCTGGACAAAATGTTCAGATTCTCAAGCCCAAGACTGTAGTGGAGGACCCACAATTTCTTTTTATAAAGACGGATTTTCATCTTTCGCCCTCTTTTATTCACTCAACTGTTTGGGACTAGTTTGGGGTAGATCAAGCAAAGGATTCAAAAGGTCTTAGCTGTAGAAGAAGGACAATAGAGAAAGACAATGATATATTTTGCAGCAAGAATTTTAAAAGGCCATGTCCTAACAATCAGAACTGGTTCTGATTTCAACGGCAATCCCTGAGCTGAATAAATATTTGGTGTTTTTCAGGTAAAGTGTAAAGTTATACTTAGCATCGTCTGTGAATTTGTACAAATATTTCTTCAGAAATCAACTAGCTTCGGGGTGAACATTTAGGCTTTGCTATAAATATGGCATACATTTTCCCGATCCTGCATTTCATTAAAATGCTAAATTTCAGTCTAAGCAGTGTTTGGCTAGTCTTCTCAGAGCCAAAATGTGTCCCCCTTACACCTCCCCGTGTTGAATATTTGAACTTCTCTTGAGTGGAGCAACCGTGGGGCAATGGATTATGCTATCAACTAACCATATATTGATCGATTTATTTTCTTACCCATCACACATCTAGCAGCAGAGCTGCTGGCCTGCACAATCCATGCCTCAGGCTTATTGCAAACACAGCAAGACTGCAACAGAACCAGTAATACTCAATTTTTACAAAGAAACATCTGCTTTTTCAAGTATTGCAGCAAAGCACTAAGTGAAAACTGACATGTCTGTGACATTTTTCAAAAGAAAATCCTAATTTTCCTACATTGTCCAAAGTATCAAAAGGAACATCATACGACTTGACTAAAAAAAAGCTGGCAAAAAAAAAACCCTGAAATTGCTAAATTTCCTCATTCTCTAATTGATAATTAATATCAAATTCCTATCAGCTCTATTTTTGAAAGTCCTAAAATATGCGATTGGTATCAGGGAAAGCCAGAATCAACTTAACTGAATTTAAAAATATCTTTTTGGCGAGCCAGAGTGATACACATAGCGCTCTTGCTTGATTTTAGATTTGTCAAATAAGTTCTTCTCAGCAAACTAAAATAAAAAAAAAATGGCTTGATTAAAAATACCAGGGACGGGGCCCGGGAGATAGCATGGAGGTAAGGCATTTGCCTTTCATGCAAAGGGTCATCGGTTCGAATCCCGGTGCCCCATATGGTCCCCCGTGCCTGCCAGGAGCAATTTCTGAGCATGGAGCCAGGAGTAACCCCTGAGCACTGCCGGGTGTGACCCAAAAACAAAACAAAACAAAACAAAAATACCAGGGACTTGTGCTTCTACTTTACACATCACTCCAACTAAGACTGCCAGTTTGTAATGATAAGCCTAATATAATCATTTTATTTTTCGAGTCAAGGTCACAAACCCTAGAGTGCATTTGTCCATCTAAATGGTGGCCCCTTGTCTATCTTCTTTGCTCTTACTTATTGTAGCCTTTATTGTCAATGCCACACTCCCTCACATACACGACTAAGGTTTCAGCTCAGTTACACTGGTGGGTTATTAGCGTCCTGGCTCAGTAAAAGGAATAGAACTGAAGCTGTAGACATCTGTATTTATCACACCTTCTTTTAAGGTTTGTGATCACACAAGAACTGAGCAGAAGATTCTCAAGTTCCATTTCTCTTTGACTCTAATTCACCTCTTATGGTCTCTAAAGAAGAAGAGAAGATTTTAAAATGTTTTTTTTTGGGGGGGGGGGTTTGGGCCACACCCGGCGGTGCTCAGGGGATACTCCTGGCTGTCTGCTCAGAAATAGTTCCTGGAAGGCACGGGGGACCATAAGGGACACCAGGATTCGAACCAACCACCTTTGGCCTGGACCGGCTGCTTGCAAGGCAAATGTCGCTGTGCTATTTCTCTGGGCCCCAGAGAGATTTTAAAATGTATCCCCACATCTAAGTCAACTAATTATGGACAGGATGAAAAACCGTTCAAATGACGTGAGGTGGGCTGCAGGCTGTAAATTAGTGCCATGTATTAGGAGCACCCTCTATTAAACAGCTTGAGCGGGCTTGAGGACGTGTTAGGTGACAGGCAGTGACAGGAAAACCAAAATGGGCTGCAGGGGTGGGAGGGTAAATCGAGGTAGCAGTGATTAATGGCGAGGAAGCAAAGACCAGGTGAACAAAAGAAGGGGAGGCTAGGCTGTCAGTGCACTCATGGTCACATGCACCCCTCACAATCAGGCCGAGGTGGCTTGACCTGACATTTAAGAGGCTGGCACATTGTCAAGGTTGGTGCTTGGGCTGTGTTGTATGAGCTGGGATTTAAGGCTTTTTTTCTTACCTCCAGATGCTCTAAAATATAAGGTGGGTTTGTCATGCCAAGCCTGAGCATTGCTCCCTCGGGAATCACTTCGACCAGTTTCCACAGCAGGACAGGGAGGCTGGTGCCAATGTCTCTGCCGTAGGCCCCCGTGTCTTCACTCGTCAACCAGATCTCACAAATTCCCTCTGTGAACCAAAGGAGAGAATCAACAAATCTGTGGCGGAGCTGTTCCCTTCACTATTCTGTGCAATGCACTATTTCTCAACACTATTATGCGAGGCAATCTGGGTATTCAACTGAAGGGAGAACAGAGAAAATAAAAAACAAGCTTATCCAGTGGTGGCAGTAGATTACTAAGTTCATTTTGTGAACACCAGAAAGTTACAACAATGCTGTCAATTAGTTGTGTGTCCTATTAAGTGATCAACATTTACAGTCACTCAATTCAATGGGGCTTCCTCTATAGAACTTTGATCAAGGCTAAATCTCCTTCACTGAGAACCATGAGCCCTAGAACTACAATGCTCATCAGCACAACAGATCCCTGCCACAGTAAACTCGGCCATCAGTCTGTCAACAACCCACAGAAAAATGTCATGTATGATTGAGGCTTAACTCCCTATTATCAATGCCCTTGGAACTCATCTTCCCTGAGTAACTCTTCTAATATCGCCTTGCTTCAACTAAAAAGAAGAGTTCACCATATTGCTACATTCAGTTAAGCTG
>PVKC010001079.1:0-16956 GCA_004027635.1 Crocidura indochinensis
CACACCCGGCAGTGCTCAGGGGTTACTCCTGGCTCCATGCTCAGAAATTGCTCCTGGCAGGCACGGGGGACCATATGGGGCACTGGGATTCGAACTGATGACCTTTTGCATGAAAGGCAAACGCCTTACCTCCATGCTATCTCCCGGGCCCTGAGGTTGTGGTTTAAAGAGAAATAAAAGTATCCAGAATTAGCAGCGTTGAGGCTCCACAACAGATGCCTTAGGAGATTGCAAATGAACAGACCTCTTCCATATGAAACTTGTAAACAAAAATGGGAGATTTCTAGTGAGTGTTAAAGGATAAAGAGCATACCATAATAGCTATAGCCAAGTATGTGATAATGTACTCCGAGATCTGTTTGTTTTGTTTTGTTTTGTTTTTTTGTTGTTGGTTTTTTTTTTTTTTTTTTGCTTTTCTCTGAATTTGTTCCCTTAGGATCACAATGGGTATCAATATGGCTAAGAGTTAACCTAGACTTTGTGCCCAACCAAAAAGTGACACCACTGGGAATAGAGCATTTCTTGGGGACCTGAAATGGCAAATCATTCCCCATCCCATATCTGCTGTCTTGTAATCTGCACTTTTTAGTTATATACAAAAGGATTAATATACACAGTGAAGCACTGACCTATAATTTTTCAAGATTGTTTCCTGTTGTTAAACTTTTCTGAATTACACCACCAGAAAACATTACATAAGTTCTGTCCACTGTCCCGTCCAACTGGACACCACATTTCCCCCAGTTGATGCTACTGTTGCAATGACCAGGGATCCCACATCTTTCCAAGATACTTGCAGAGGCTTATGCTCCTTTGCTTGTGGTGCTGGCACACATGCTTACTTGCCAGGAAGTGTTCCTAATGGTAGTTGCAGTGTTCATACACACTGGCTGTGTGAGAGCAGATATAAAATCACTATCAGATTTGGGCTTGTGATGCAGGAAACTTTCCTGAGGATCCAATGTTCAACCTCACACTACACACAGAATGATAAACAATATACTTCTCAATGACATCTTTAACCCCAACTGCGCCTTTGCTCTACCTAAAAAAATACCAAATTGGTTCTGTTGTGTTTTAAGACCAAAGATGAATTTATGAAAGTTCATTTCCTTTTTAAATGTTTTGCTTTCCATTATGCTTTAAATAAATAACACATAAACTTTATCCCAGCGTAAAAAGATCTATTTGCTGGTCCCTGCCTCTCAGCATTATGGTTTGTGTGTATGCATGTGTTGTGTGTCATACATACATGCGTGTGTGTTTGTGTATAAAGAAATCCTTCACTCACGCAAAACAAACACCCTTTTACTACGCTTTCTGCCTATGTTTTTTAATCAGCTCTGACATATCAAAATGCTCTTAGTTCTTGCAAAGTTGCTCTTGTTCTTTATCTTCAAAGGCTCTCTTCTCCAATTTTCTCAAGGGAGACTGTCTCACTGTCATTTGGATTTGGTTCAAAGGTACCTTTCTCAAGAATCTCTGAACCAGAAAATTTAAAATTTAATAGGAATAGACCACTCCTTTATGGAGTATTTTTTACTTCAATTCTCAACAGTTGAAGTTAGAATTAGATGTTATTTTCCCCACAAGGGTATAAACTGTAGGGCAGAATTCCAGACTCCCCAAACTTGGAACAGCAGAGGCAAGAGGAGGTCTAGTAGACAATGGTGGGTTGATACTGGTGCTTTTGTGGTGGTGTTTTAAGGAGGTATGAAACTAATCTTAGAACATAGATGGTATTTTGGGATGGAACGATAGTAGAGCACCCTGGATGCACTTTACACATAGTGGACCTGGGTTCCATTCCTGGCTTTCATTATGGTCCCCTGAGTATCACCAGGACTAATTCCTGAGTGCAGAGTCAGAGTATACCCCTGTGTATCACTGGGTGTGGCCCCCAAACCAAATGATTTTTTATATTTTTTAAAACAAATGATTTTTAATATGTCAACTAAATGAAAAATGATTACCGTCAATAAACAAAAAGCTACAGAAATCCCTTACATCTTGATTTTACTTCTTCCATGTTCATCTTCTGCTCAAATAACTTCAGAAATGTTCCGTTACTAGATATATAAAAATTTCAGTCTATTAATATCCTCAAAAGATATGACTTCCTAATGGAAGGTGCTGAAGTTGCCTTCTTGCCATACAGTGGATTTTACTCTCAGGCTGCAGAGATAACACAGCAGTTACCAGTGGACCAACCAGATTCTATTCCCAGCACACCATATGGTCCCCCAGCGGCCTGCCAGTAGTGCTCCTTGAGTACAGATGTAAACCCAGATCACTGGCAGGAGTGAACCATAAAGAAAAATCAACTGATTTTACTTTTAAATTTTAGGCATCATGGTTTGCTGTACTATTAATGGTAGGGTTTCATGCATAGTACATTCCCATACCATACCCCTCACCAAAGTGTCTGCTTCCCTCCACCATTGTCCATTGCACCCCAAACTCCCACTACCACTATTTTCCCCTCCCATCCTCTGTGATAGCTTCTAACAAGAGACAAGTTCTCAACTTCTGTTTCCTTTGGGTATTTGTTATTCCACTTCTATTTATGTTTGCAGATAAAAGATCCTTCTGTGTCTGTCCCTCTCATTCTGGATCAAGGCATGCACTTTTTAGATGTTAAACCATGAAAAAAATCATACATGCTGATGATAAACTTGGAAATTTACCCATGACACTTGGCCAGTGACTGATCCTGTGGGGTTACTATAAAGCTTTAGAGGAAGGTCACCCTGTCCTAAAAGAACTCACAGGGCAGTATTCAGAGACAGTTTTTTGGGTGTCAGTATGGGATGCTCACTTTGCAACCCCGGAGAAACCAAGGTCAATAGGATGATGCAGGGAGAAATAAATATAGCTGGTTTCTTGTGATGAGAAGCTACTGAATAAGGCAACTACTCTGTGAAATAAAAATTCAATTTATTAAAGTCATTTCAAGTTTAGTATCGTGATACTACATGTATGCCTCTCACCACTCTCTCCACACCATACTTGTGCTCTTATTTATATATTTTGAAGAATGGATATCTAGTGTTTGTGTATTTATAAGTACTTGAGTACATGCTAAATTGTGAATTCGGTATTATACCAAACAGCCCCTATTCTGCCCTTACTGTACATCCCACCTTGCATAAAATGTTTAATAAACGCATTATGTAATGATATTGTGCAGACTTCTTTTTAATGTAAAGGATAAGTGTTTCGAAAAATGCAGACAATCAGGGCTGTGTACATTAGCAAAAGTCCTGAGTATTCCAGAGTTCCTTTGGCATGTACATGCAGAAAGTGCTCCAATTCAAATGTGGATTTGGGGCTGGCTCCTGTGTAACAAAATGTACCTTCCAAATTTCAAGCAGTATATGGAGGTAAAAAGTAAAAGGATGCAGCAAGTGACTGGTGGGAGCTATGAGTCAGCAGGTGTTAACTTCTTAGATGTACAACATTAGATAGCTCTAATGTTTTAAAGATATTCCCAAGTAGATTGATATCTCTAAGTTAGTTTCTGAATCTCCAAAGAGATGAAGGAAGGAAATTGGAACAGTGATATTTTAAAGGGTATATTTTAACGGCTTTATATGGAACCTAGAGTTCTTGGCTACCATGCTCTATATAGCTTTCCAAAGTTTTTTATTCACAAGCTTAGCCTTGAGACTCATTTTCTGGTCCCAAATCTAAATGGCACTGCTAGCAAGCAGTATGTGTCTGTAAGGTCTGGTTGTCTGAAAAACTCTTTCTACTAAACTAAATGGAGCCCTCACTGGTTGACTTCCAAAGCATCATCTGAAGTTGAGAATAGGATATTGTTTTAATCATAAACTTGCCTCTTGCACAAGAAATTAGAAAATCTCTTTTTCATAGGTTTCCTTGTCAAATACACAAAATCATTTTAGAGTAGCTGTATAAATATGAGTTTTTAAGAACAATTTAATTTTTTTGTCTTTCACAATGAATTCTTTTAAGTGTAGTTAATAAGATTACATTAAAGTTTTAAAAAATTTCTTTTCCTCTAGTGAAACCTACAAATGTATCCTCATGGAATTAATGGAACTCCCTTTAATAGAGTCTGAAAGTAATCTTAGATCTTACTGTGACAGTTCAATAGTTATTGAAGGTGTCTTGGGGCAGTGTACCTGTGCTCGATTCTGGACCACAGGATTTACTGAGACTTCCCTATGTTTTCACCAAATGAGAGATACTGCATAGAATGAAAATGCCATCAGACCAGAGAGCGAGAAGCAGGGACACCAGTGATTGTTATTCCATTCAGAGGAGGCAAACTTTCTCCAGAGATTAGGATAAAGAGGTGATGAAGGGGCCAGAGTGATAGCACAGCAGTAAGCCATTTGCCTTGCATGCATCAACACAAAATGGAGCCTGATTCAAATCCCAGCTTCTCATATGGTCCCCGGCCAGGAGCAACTTCTAAGCACAGAGCCAGTTGTAACCCCTGAGCACTGCTAGGTGTGACCCCCCCTCAAAAAAAAACCCCCAAAACAAACAAAAAAAAGAGGTGATGAAGTGGTGTGGGAATGAAAACTAATCCTGGAAGAATAATCAACCAACTAGATAAAAGAAGAGGGTGATCTTACATCAATAGCATAATAGGTACCTTACCCTTGGTAAATGTTGCTTTCTTTTGTTTCGTTTTGTTTTGTTTTGTTGGGGGCCACATCCAGTGGTGGTCAGAGGCTACTCTTAGCTCAGTGGTTAGAATCTGCTGCTTCTATGCTGAAAGGACCCCATAGTGTTGGGGGTATCAACATGGGCCTTATGCATGCAAATAACATTAACTCTATGGCCCTTTGTCAGAGATGGAAACATATAGGAAGAAAATAAAATTTTCTGAGGGGGAAAAAGGCAGAAAATGTGATTTATGGACTGTTCATTATTTACTTTAATGTTGGCACCATTAGAGAACACCCTTTGGGTCCTGTATTCATTGTTATATCTGCTATATCTCCCAGAAGAAGACATTCATGAGACTTCTGCATTAACTACCGAAAACACCTTTGAAAAAACATAGGCGGGGCCCGGGAGGTAGCATGGAGGTAAGGAGTTTGCCTTTCATGCAAAAGGTCATTGGTTCAGATCCCGGTGCCCCGTATGGTCCCCCGTGCCTGCCAGGAACAGTTTCTGAGCATGGAGCCAGGAGTAACCCCTGAGCACTGCTGGGTGTGACCCAAAAAAACCATAAAAAAAAAGAAAGAAAGAAAAGAAAAAGCATAGGCTCCATAGACCTTAAAGTTGGGGAAAGTGTTGTATCCCATCTTTTGTTCCCTAAGGGTTGCTTCAGCTATTCTTTGATGATTATTGTTCCAGAGGAATTTCATGAGTGTTTAATTCACCTCTTAGAAGAATGGATATACTTAGAGGGCCTGCGTTAAATCTGTGTAATGCTCTGGAGAGTATTGCCATTTTAATAATGCTAATCCAGTCTATGAACATGGTATATGACTCTATTTGCTGTGTCCTCTTTTATTTCTTGAAGCAGTGTTTTATAGTTTTCTTTATATATGTCCTTCATATCTTTAAGTTGACTCCAAGGTATTTGAATTTCTGTGATATTACTACTATTAATGGGATTGTTTTGTTAATGTCTATTTCATGTCTATTGTTATTTGTGAATAAGAGGGCCATTGATTTTTACTTGTTAATTTTGTATATTTTATAGCCTGCCACTTTTCTATATGAATCTATTGTTTCTAGAAGCTTTTTGGTAGAGTCTTTAGGGTTTTCTAAATATGTTATCTGCATCTAAATATGTTGTCTACAAACAATGAGGCTTGACTTCTTCCTTTCCTATCAAGATGCCCTTGATTATATATATATATATATATATATATATATATATATATATATATATATTTGCCTAATGGCTTGATTAAATATATATATATATATTTGCCTAATGGCTATGGGAAGTACTTCAAGTACAACTTGAGTAGAAGTTACAAGAGGGGGAAACCTTGCCTTATGCCAGATCTTAGGGAAAGGTTTTTAGTTTGTCTCCATTGAGTATAACATTCACCATGAGCTTGTGATCAATGGCCTTGTCTATATTGAGAAATGTTTCTTCCATTCCCATCTCATTGAGAGTTTTTATCATGAATGGATGTTGGACTTATAAAAATGCTTTCTCTGCATCTATTGATATGATCAAGTGGTTTTTATTTTTCCTTTTGTTGATGTGGTGTATTACGTTAATTGACTTGCATATGTTGAACCAGCATCCTACTTGGGTCGGATCCTATTTTCTAGGACTTTCTTGAGAATATTTGGATCTGTGTTCATCAAAAATATGGTCACAGTTTTCCTTTTTTGCAGCATTTCTGTCTGTTTTTGGTATCATGGTAATGTTAGCTTCATAAAAACTATTTTGGAGTGTTTCTGTTTCTTCAATTTCCTGGGAGAGCCTGGAAAAAATAATAATTCCTGTTGGAATGTTTGAAAGGATTTGTTAGGGAATTCCATCTGGGCCTGAGTTTTGTTTTGAAAAAGACTTTTGATTACCATTTTAATGGTAATGGATCTGTTCAGATATGCTAGATCATCCTGATTCAATCTTATGAGGTTATGAGTCCAAGAATGTATTCATTTCTTCCAGTTATCAGTTATGTTTTGTGGTAGTTTCTCAAAATAGTCTGATTACCCTTTGAATTTCTGTAGTTTATGTAGTAATATCCCCCCTTTCCATTTGTAATTCATTTTATTAAGTTTCTCTCTCTTCCTTTATTTGTGAGGGGTTTTTTTTGTTTTGTTTTGTTTGTGTTTTTTTGGGTCAAACCTGGCAGTGCTCAGGGGTTACTCCTGGCTCCATGCTCAGAAATTGCTCCTGGCAGGCACGGGGGACCATATGGGGCACCGGGATTCGAACCAATGACCTTTTGCATGAAAGGCAAACTCCTTACCTCCATGCTATCTCCCGTGAGTTTTGCTAGTGAGTTTTGCTAGTGGTTTATTGATCTTGTTCATTTTTTTAAGGAATCAACTCTTGCTTTCATTGATCTTTTGAATTGTTTTCTGGGTTTCCCATTCATTGATTTCTGTTCTAAGCTTTATTATTTCTTTTTGTCTTCCTATTTTTTGGTTTATTTGGTTAATCACTTTCCAATTTTATAAGCTATGCCATCAAGTTATTTATGTAGGTCCCATTTTCCTTCCTAATGTGTACTCACAAAGCTATAAATGTTCCTTTTAGCACCAAATTAGCTGTGTCCCACTAATTCTTATAATTTGTGTTCATTCTTGATTTTTTCCAAGAATCCTTTGATTTTTCTCTTTGATTTCATCTCTGACACACTGGGTGTTCAATAGTGAGATGTTAAATTTACAGGTGCTAAAATTTTTCCTCTGTGTCTGCTTGTTATTCACTTATAGTTTCAGTGCATTATATTAGAAGGTAGAGCATATAATTTTTATCTTCTTTTTTTATGTAGGTATATTTTATGGGCTAGCATCTAGCCCATAATGACCCACGTGTCATTATATAATAATGACAATGACAAATAATGACAATGACAAATAATGACCCATGTGTATTAAAGAATAATGTGTATCCAGTTTTCTGGGAAGGGAGAGCCTTATATAAATCTATTAGGTCAATTTCTTTCATTGCTTCTTCTATTTTTCTTTTTTTTTCTTTATTTAAACATTTTGATTGCATATATGGTTGTGATTAGGTTTCAGTAATGTAAAGAACAACCCCTTCACCAGTGCAATATTCCCACCACCAATGTCCCAAATCTCCCTTCCTCCCAACCCACCCCCACCTGTACTCCAGACAGGCTTTCCTGTTCCCTCATTCATTCACATGATTAGGGTAGTTCTCTGTGTAGTTATTTCTATAACAGCACTCACCACTCTTTGTGGTGAGCTTCATGAAGTGAGCTGGAAGTTCCAGCCCTCCTCTCATAGTCTCTGAGGATTGTTGCAAAAAAAAAAAACAAAAAAAACAAAAAAAAAACTTTTATTTTTCTCGAAACCCATAGATGAGTGAGACTATTCTGCGTCTCTCTCTCTCTGTCTCTCTCTCTGTCTCTCTCTCTTTCTCTCTCTCTCTCTGATTTATTTCACTCAGCATGGTAGATTCCATGTACATCCATGTATAGGAAAATTTTATTACTTCATCTCTCCTGATGGCTGCATAATTTTCCTTTGTGTATATGTACCATAGTTTCCTCAGCCATTCGTCTGTTGAAGGGCATCTTGGTTGCTTCCAGAGCCTGGCTGTTGTGGATAGTATGCAATAAATATAGGTGTGAGGAAGGAGTTTTTGTATTGTATTCTTGTGTTCTTAGGGTATATCCCTAGGAGTGGAATAGCTGAGTAGAATGGGAGCTCAATTTCCAGATTTTGGAAGAATCTTCATGTCGCTTTCCATAGAGGTTGGACTAGACGGCATTCCCACCAGCAGTGGATAAGAGTTCCTTTCTCTCCACATCCCCGCCAGCAGTGATTATTCTCATTCTTTGTGATGTGCACCCATCTCTGTAGTGTGAGGTTTTAATTTGCATCTCCCTGATGATTAGTGACGTGGAGCATTTTTCATGTGCCTTTTGGCCACTTGTATTTCTTTTTTTTTATCTAAGTGTTCATTTATTCTCCCTATTTTTTGATGGAATTAGATTTTTTGTGTGTGTAAAGTTCTGTCAGTGCCCTGTATATTTTGGATATTAGCCCCTTATCTGAATCTGATGGGTGTTGGGTGAATAGTTTCTCCCACTCAGTGGGTGACTCTTGTTTCCTGGTCACTATTTCTTTTAAGGTGCAGAAGCTCTCAGTTCAATGTATTCCAATCTGTTGATCTCTGCTTCCACTTGTTTGGAAAGTGCAGTTTCCTCCTTGAAGATGTCTTTAGTCTCAATGTCATGGAGTGTTTTCACCGACATGTTGTTATATATATCTTATGGTATCAGGTCTTATCAAGGTCTTTTTTTTTCTTTTTTTTTCATATATTTTTCTTTATTTAAACATCTTGATTAAATATATGGTTGTGATTCGGTTTCAGTCATGTAAAGAACACACCCTTCACCAGTGCAACATTCTTACCACCAATGTCCCAACTCTCCCTCCCTTCCCATCCACTCCCACCTTACTCCAGACAGGCTTTCCAGTTCCCTCATTCATTCACATGATTAGGATAGTTCTCAGTGTAGTTATTTCTATAACTGCACTCACCACTCTTTGTAGTGAGCTACAGAAGTGAGCTGGAAGTTCCAGCCCTCATCTCATTGTCTCTGAGGATTGTTGCAAAAATGACTTTTTTTTTCTCAAAAGCCATAGAGGGTGAGACTATTCTGTGTGTCTCTCTCTCCCTCTACTTATTTCACTCAGCATGGTAGATCCATGTACATCCATTTATAGGAGAATTTCATGACTTCATCTCTCCTGACGGCTGCATAGTATTCCATTCTGTATATGTACCACAGTTTCTTTAACCATTCGTCTGTTGAAGAGCATCTTGGTTGTTTCCAGAGCTTGGCTATCTTGAATAGTGCTGCAATAAATATAGGTTTGAGTAAGGGGTTTTTGTATTGTATTCTTGTGTTCTTATAGTATATCCCAGGACTGGAATAGCTGGGTTGAATGGGAGCTCAATTTCCAGATTTTGGAGGAATCTCCATATCACTTTCCATAGAGGTTGGACTGGACGGCATTCCCACCAGCAGTGGATAAGAGTTCCTTTCTCTCCACATCCCCACCAGCACTGATTATTCTCATTTTTTGTGATGTGCACCCATCTCTGTGTTGTGAGGTGGTATCTCATCGTTGTTTTGATTTGCATCTCCCTGATGATTAGTGACGCGGAGCATTATTTCATGTGCCTTTTGGCAATTTGTATTTCTTTTGTTTTTTATCAAAGTGTCTGTTCATTTCTTCTCTGCATTTTTTGATGGGATTAGATGTTTATTTCTAGTAAAGTTCTGTCAGTGCCCTGTATATTTTGGATATTAGCCCCTTATCTGATGGGTGTTGGGTGAATAGTTTCTTCCACTCGGTGGGTGACTTTTGTATCCTGGGTACTATTTCTTTTGAAGTGCAGAAGCTTCTCAGTTTAATGTATTCCAATCTGTTGATCTCTGCTTCCACTTGTTTGGAAAGTGCTGTTTCCTCCTTGAAGATGCCTTTAGTCTCAATGTCCTGGAGTGTTTTACCAACGTGTTGTTCTATATACCTTATGATATCAGGTCTGATGGCAAGGTCTTTAATCCATTTGGATTTTACCTTCGTGCATGATGTTAACTGTGGGTCTATGTTCGCTTTTTTGCAAGTGGCGAACCAATTCTGCCAGCACCACTTGCTGAAGAGGTTTTCCCTGCTCCACTTTGGATTTCTTGCTCCTTTGTCAAAAATTAGGTAATTGTATGTCTCGGTGACAATGTCTGAGAACTCAAGCCTATTCCACTGATTTGAGGGTCTGTCTTTATTCCAATACAATGCTGTTTGATAACTATTGCTTTGTAGTACTGTTTAAATTTGGGGAACGTAATGCCTCCCATTTTCCTTTTACCTAAGAGTGTTTTAGCTATTTGAGGGTGTTTATTGTTCCAGATGAACTTCAAAAGTGTTTGGTCCACTTCTTTGAAGAATGCCATGGGTATCTTTATAGGGACCGCATTAAATCTGTATAATGCTTTGGGGAGTATTGCCATTTTAATGGTGTTATTCCTGCCAATCCATGAGCAGGGTATGTGTTTCCATTTCCGTGTGTCCTCTCTTATTTCTTGGAGCAGGGCTTTGTAGATTTCTTTGTATAGGTCCTTCACATCTTTGATCAAGTTGACTCTATGTGGTACTCTTGTGAATGGGATTGCCTTCTTGACTTCCTTCTCTTCCCTATCATTATTGGTGTATAAAAAGGCCATTGATTTCTGTGTGTTAATTTTGTAGCCTGCCACCTTGCTATATGAGTCTATTGTTTCTAGAAGCTTTTTGGTAGAGACTTTAGGGTTTTCTAAATAGAGTATTATGTCATCTGCAAATAATGAGAGCTTGACTTCTTACTTTCCTATCTGAATTCCCTTGATATCTTTTTCTTGCCTGATCGCTATAGCAAGAACTTCCAGTACTATGTTGAAGAGGACTGGTGAGAGCGGACAGCTTTGTCTTGTACCAGAATTTAGAGGAAAGGCTTTTAGTTTTTCTCCATTAAGGATAATATTTGCCATTAGCTTGTGGTAGATGGCTTCAACTATATTGAGAAAGGTTCCTTCCATTCCCATCTTGCTGAGAGTTTTGATTAAGAATGGGTGTTGGACCTTATCAAATGCTTTCTCTGCATCTATTGATATGATCATGTGATTTTTATTTTTCTTGTTGTTTATGTTATGTATGATGTTGATAGATTTACGGATGTTAAACCATCTTTGCATTCCTGGAATGAAACCTACTTGGTCATAGTGTATGATCTTCTTAATGATGCATTGGATCCTATTTGCTAGGATTTTGTTGAAGATCTTTGCATCAGCATTCATCGTTGCTTCTTTCTGTGCTAGTGTATTCTTGTTAGGTTTCAGCCTTGTTGACCTATCAAGTTGTGACAAGGCAGATTGAAGTCCCCCATTATTAATGTGGTGCTATTGATATCTTCCTTTCAGTTTTTCAGTAGTTGTTTCAAATAATTTGCTGGTCCCTCATTTGGTATTATATTTTTAGGAGTCTGATTTCTTACTTTTTTATATATATGTATACATATATATAAATATATATTCCTTGATTATTAAGACATGTTCATTTCTGTCATTTGTAACTTTTTAAAGTCAAAAGTCTGTTATCTGATATTAATGTGGTCACTCCACTCTATACGGTGATTGTTTGCTTGAATGATTTTTCACCAACCTTTGAGTTTGAGTCTGTGTTTTTATAATTATTCAGATGTGTTTCTTGTAGGCAACAAATGTTATATTCAGCTTTTTGTTCTATTTTGCCACTCTGTGTCTCTTAAATGCATTGCATTTAGTCCAGTGATATTGAGAGAGACATTTGTCATGGGATTTCATGTCACCTTCATTATGATTTTGGTGTAACTTGTGGTCTGATCATCTTAAAGTAGATCTTTCCGTTCATCGGTTAAGGCTGGTTTTGAGTCTGTAAGGTTTCTGAGATATTATTTATCTTGAAGCTGTATATATCCTTCCTTCAAACCTAAATGTAAGTCTGGTTGGGTGAAGCACTCTTGGCGATGCATTCATTTCGTTGAATTTTGTCACAATATCCCACCACTGCCTTCAGGTCTTGAGGTTTCTTGTGACAGATCTGTTAAAATTCTTATCTATACTCCTTTAAATGTAATTTTCCTTTTGTTCCTGTTCTTCCTTCCCTATTTATCATTGTGACTATGATGTGTCTTGGATGTTTTTCTTTGGATCTCTTTTGCCTGGTACTCTTGGGGCATGTAGGATTTTGTTGCATGCACTCTTTAGCTCTGCGAGTTTTTCTGCAATGATGTTTTTGATTGTTGATACTTCATGAGATTTTTATTTATTGGTTTCTGGGATTCCAATGATTCTTTTGATGTTTCTGTTGAGTTTATCAAAGACTTATTTTTATCTGTTCAAATTCTTTAAGGACTTTTCCCATTCTCTGATCATTAGTTTTGAGGGTTTTTTTTTTCAACCTCCTCTGTTGTATGGAGTTGTTATGCATTTCATTTTCCAGATCACTGATTCTGTTTTCAGCAGCTGTTACTCTTGTGGAGGCTTTCCAGTGAGGTTTTCATTTCACCTACCAAGTTTTTCATCCCTGTTATTTCAGTTTGAAATGTTCTCATTTCTTCTCTCATATCCTCTTGATTATTATTTATGGCACAGTCAGTTCATTTCATGCTTTCTTTGCATGAACATCCTCCATATTTCCATTTTCATATTTCTTCTTTAAGGTCTTTATGTGAGAGGCTAAATAGATGGTCGGTACTTTTCAGGTAATCGGAGCTACCTCTCTTTGTTCTTTAAGCATGATGGAGGCCTGTGTTGTTTCCTCATTGTCACAGTTGTAGTGTGGTGTTTTCTTTGTCCCATGCTGCTTTCCTTGACTACGAGCAGCTTGTAGCCACAAAGAGGAGCAGAACAACCCCACTTCACTAGCTCTTTGTCATGGAATCTGTCCCTTCATCTGGGCATTGCCAACGTGGCTTCCAAGTTCCAAAGCCTCTGGCACCACAACTAAAAGTGAGTTTCATTGCTCTGGTTCCCTACCTTGTAATCTGTCCTTTCACCTTGGTGGCTTCCAAAGCCTCAGCCGCCTCCACTGTGAAGCAGGTTCTCTCAGATATCTTGCTTAATCTTCATAAAAAGATTACCCCTACTTTGACACATTCTCCTGGGGCTAGTCTCTGGGCAACCTTAGTGGAAGGTTTTAAGAAAAATCTTTGAAAGTGAGCCCAGGAATGTTTCTTATAAGAAACATTTCTTTTAATTTCTTTTAAGTTATTAAAGACTCTCTATAGATTGCTTCTCTTTATTGAACTTTATAGAAGAAAATAGAGATATTTTTTGTGGCATTAAGACTAATTTTGAGTACCTCTAAGAATGTGAAGGAAGGGCCAGAAAGATAGTACAAAGTATAGGGCACTTGCCTTTCATCTTGCTGAGCAAGTTTCAATCTCTGGAACCCTATAGAGTTCCTCTAAGTGATCCCTAAGTACAGAATTAGGAATAATTTCAGAGAAATACCAGATGTGGCCCCCAAACAAAAGAACATAAAAGGTAAAGGGCTGTATAAAGGTCTTAGAAATTCATTATTTGATGAAATGTATAATTATGAAGACAGAACACTTACCTCAGAGTATGCTTTTCAATTTATGGTAGCCATGTGATATTTTATTTAGATAATAACAAAATATAATTGTCTTATATATGAGTCTGTTGACTCCAGAACACTACAGCGATGCAATGAAACTTTATCAGTGACACAGCATCTAAATTAAATGTGGACTTAAAGTAATTGGCTTCTTTAATAGTCTACACAATATTTCAAGACTGTCTCTAGGGTTTAATCTGTCAAGCATAAACCTAAGAATATTCGTCACCCAGATAAGTGGTTAAAGAATTAACAAGACATGCTATTAAAATACTTTTAACTTTTGAAAGGTCTATTATTTTCAAGGATATTATTTTCAAGGGATTGCCACAGTGCAATCCCTGGGGCCCATGTCATTTCAGTGTGATCTTGATGGGTTTTATAATTCAGTACAAATGATATTAGGTAAAAGACCAGCCCACCTTTTCACAGGTTCCAGCCTGTTTGCATTCGGGATGAGTGAGGTTTAGCAAAGTCAAAGCCCTAATCCCATAGTTTTAACCAGCAGGAGAATGATGAAGAACTTCGGAGCACATAAGTTCACGAGAGAAGAGAAGGAAAGGGGAGGGATGGCACCAGCAAAAATGACTGATCTTTGAAACTATGCACCTGACTTTATTAAAAATGTCTAGAAGTAGGGGGCCGGGCGGTGGCGCTAAAGGTAAGGTGCCTGCCTTGCCTTGTGCTAACCTAGGACGGACCGCGGTTCGATCCCCCGGTTCCCCATATGGTCCCCCGTGCCTGCCAGGAGCGACTTCTGAGCGAATAGCCAGGCGTAACCCCTGAGCATCACCGGGTGTGGCCCAAAAACAAAAAAAAAAAACAAAAACAAAAATGTCTAGAAGTAAACAACAAAAATGAATGGTGTTCAACACTTAAAATGTAAACTATTTGAACACCTGCTGTCAGAAAGCTAGGAAGTAGGAGGAGTTCAGAGTTTTTCAAAGTTCCATATAGAACACTGTGTCTGAGGCACAGAGAGCTCTGGGAAGACCAAGTTTACTCCCTGCCACTGTGAGATTCAGATTGACCTTTACTACCTGCTGTGTGGCAGTGTATGTGGGCTGGGTTTGGCCTGTGCTTGGAGCTGGGATTATGGAGGGGAGGCAAAGGTAAAGAAAGGGATGTTAAATGTTGATGTGTTGTTACTCTTCTTTTTTCCCCCAAAGGGCAGAGCGTAAGTATAGTCATGGTAATAATAGACCGCTAACTTTTACCATGTTATTTGCCAGATGCTGAAAGCACAGGGAATTCATACAGCATGTAATTCTTAGAACCACCTTATCAGCCTAGAAATGTGAAAATTCATAACATTTCTGAACTTCAACCTTCACTTGTATAAGGGTCTGAGAATGTTTATCAGTAATTTGTTGCTGAAAACCTATCTGTAGTTCAAAGACTACTTTTGGTAAACAGAGTTCTGATGGAACAAAAAAATGCCTCTTGGCTGCTAGGAAGGTAAAGGCAAATGATTGCAACAGAGTTTATATGGCTGGCAAAGCTGAATATATTTACTAATAGTTCTACTTCTATCTGCTTGTAGTTTATTTGATGTGGATGCCCCAGATCTATCACTTTAAAGACTTTTAGTAATGAGGATGGTAAATGAAAGAAGTAAAATGAAAAGAGACAGGGTGCAATACTCAGTCTCAGTCTGTGGAAAAAAGTAACCACGGGACCCTAAGACAATCACTTCAGCTCTCCAGAAAGCCTTCTGATTTAGTAATTAAAGCCACACCCCCAATTTCTAAATCCAAAAGCTTTCCAAGCACGTTTGTTTCTTATTTGCAAAATGCTATTTTAGCAGATAAAATAAAGTACATTTTTACTGGTTTCCATGACAACACTCACAGTTCTTACCAAATAACCTTTTCAAGTTCTATTTCTCCATGTTTTGGTGATGGTACATTTGAGTAGATAGATGTTTAGGAATGAGAATAGAATGATCTGTTTAGAGTAAAGACTTACTTTTATTTATTTATTTATTTATTTATTTTGCTTTTGTGACTGCCACAAAACATCTTAAGCCTAAAACTTTCTCTGGGGAGCTGGGGTCTGAACGTGAAGAGTAAGAAATTCTGAAAGAATAGTGAGAACTAGTAGTTCTCATGTAGGCAAGTCATCCATGCTGTAGGTTGTGACACAGTGCAGGGATACGTGGGACAAGAAAATTTTCCATCGAGGGACAAAGACACACTTCCCTTTCAATTTCAGAAGAATCCTTTCTGGTTTCTATATTTATTTCCCTCTGTGTTTCAAATTAAATTCTCTGTAGTTCTGCTTTCTGATCGAAGTTATGAACTGCTTCAAAAATATTATAATAGAGTTTCCTATGAGAAGACCCTTCATGATCAGCACGTTGGTGATGAAAAGTGGTGATTAACTCTTACTTTAGGAGACCACATGATGAACTGAATGAAACAGAAAACATATATCTTGACTATGTTCTATTTAGAGTAAGAAAATTTGGAGTGGGAGCAGGAAGATGGTAATCATATGCACATCTTCTCTAAATTCAACTCCAGTCAAGTTTGAATCTGACAGAAGTTATATGTACATTTTTGGAACTGTAAAATGAATTTTTGAGCCACCATTGGGGAATGAACTCTCTTTCATAACATAGACCATGACTCTTTGGGCCTAACGTTAGCAACAGATGACAAATGACTGGCTAATTGTTCAATTACTTCTTCTTAGAGTCCAAGGCATTTTTGTAGGTAAAACAGTGACAACCAAAAAGATAAGCCCATATCTGACTTCCTCAATCCCATGAATCCTTATTTGAAAAAAAGAGTCCTGGTAGATTTAGATAAAAACCTTGAGATAAAATAATGTTGGATTATCTAGGTGGGCCTTGACTCTGAGGACAAACTCTTTACAAGAAGCAGATCGAAACAGCAGAGGAGATTATGTGACCACCCCGGCCCCACACACTGTGTAGGAAATCCACTGTCCTCAAGGAAAGTACTTCCTTTGGGCCTCCAATAGGAGTATGGCCCTACTGGTCCTTTGATTTAGACTTTGGCATTGATTTGGACTCTAGACCCCAAGAAAGAGTAAATATTTGTGGTTTGTCAGCCTCCTGGTGTGTGATAATTTTATTTTAAAGACTGAGAAATTGGGGCCCGGGAGATAGCATGA